>BPLR01006798.1:0-166517 GCA_021605095.1 Caerostris extrusa
CTATTGAACGACACCGTTACGGTGGTGCAAGATGGCTCGTTTGGGGAGGAATTGTTCTTGGTTCCAGAACTGACCTGCATGTTCAGAATGTAACGATGGCAGGCCACATCTATCGGGATGTCATTCTGGATCAACATGTACGTTTGTTTCGGGGCGCCATGGATGCTGATTTCTGTTTATGGATGACAACGCCCGTTCTCATCGTGCAAACATTGTAGACGAATGCCTTCAATTGGAGGATATCACCCGTATGGATTGGCCAGCATACTCACCGGACTTGAATCCAATAGAGCATGTGTGGATATGCTTGGCCGACGAATTGCAGCCCGTCAACCCCCTCCCACCTGTCAACCGGAACTTCGGAAGGCATTGCTTGATGAGTGGTGTAATATTCCCCAAGATCAGATTGATAATTTGATACTCAGCATGCCTAGGCGTTGTAAGGCCTGTATTGCATCGTCCGGGAGACATACTCCATATTAACCATCGTACTAACCACATGTTATACTGTTTTTGTAAATAGGTTCTTTTTGAAATTTGCTCCAGGGTGTAAAAATCGCAATTTTATTAATTATGTCAACATATAGCATCTTTTTTGCTCTTTCCTTTTTTGTTTAATAAATAGACTTTACAAATGTCAAATTTGTTTTTGCTTCTGTCTCTTTCTTTGCCTGAACTTCATTATCCTTAATTTATGGACATGAGTGCATTTTATTTCCATTACTTTAATTTCTATTTCTTTCTCTGCTATCTGTTATTTGGAATTATTTATTTATTATTTATTATTTTATTCATTATTACTCTACACATCTGAAAGAATTTTTTCGAGAAAAATCAGAATTTTCTTTTTCTTTTTTTTCTTTTATTTATTCTATATATCATTGTGTTAACATGGGATTTTTTAAGAAGGAAAAAACTTTCTTATAATCATAAGAAACCTTACAAAAGAAACCGTAGAAACGCTAAAAGCCGAGTAATCTAGTTCCCAAATCAGTGACCTTAAAATGAAAATGAGTTTTGATTTTTTATTTGCCCAGAATGTTGTATGATAAACTGAAAAAAACTTAAATCCAATTAATGGCAGCGATTATATATCAAGTCAACTTGACTTGTGTAATTAGTTAATTTTTAATTTTTGGCTGTTCAGATTGAAAATTTATAACTTGAATGGTTTCTCGGATTGAAATTAAAAGCAATTTTGAATTAAAAAGCAGTAAAATAAAAGCAAAAACACTTTTAATGTTTTATTAAAATTAATATGAATTCATTTTTGAAAAAAAACAGTTCATTTGAATATTCATAAGGTATCTAAAAAGAAATGAAGCAATAAAATAATCTTGACATATAAATAAATAAATTTGATAAATAATCAGATACAGAAAATAATGTTTAATTTTATATCGATGAAAATATAAAAAAAAAATATCGGTTAAAAATGTAAAATTGTTAAAACAGACAATAAATTAATCAGATTTTCATTCAATTTAGTTTTCATAAATAAAATTGAATGAGCGTCCGATTAATTTATCGTTTGTTTTAACAATTTTACATTTTAAATCGATATTTTTAATCGATATACTTAAACATTAGAACAGACGATAAATTAATCAGTTGTTCATTCAATTTAGTTTCCATAAATTTTAAAGCGTCCGATTAATTTATCGTCTGTTTTAACAATTTTACATTTTAAATCGATATAAAAATTAAACATTGTTAAAAACAGACGATAAATTAAATCAGATGTTCATTCTATTTTAGTTTCCTTAAATAAAATTGAATGAGCATCATGATGTTTTAACAATTTTACATTAAAATAATATAAATAAATTATTTTAATTTATTAAATGTAAATAAATTAATATTTAAATAAATTAAGTCTCCATATATTACAAAAAATGCATAGTGAAATATAAATAATTGTTTTTATAACATAAAAATAATTTTTAAAATTTTTTTCTCTTTCTTTTCTCGATTTTTAAATGTAAATATTACTAAATTATTTCATTTTCGTGCATGTTTCTCTCTTATACTAAGATTTTTAAAAGTTATAAAAGCTAGATTTTTTAAAATTGTAGGTATTTTCAGTCTAGATTATTTTTAGTATTTATATATTTATTTATATATTATATATTTTTATAAATTCCTAATGATAATTTTTTTTTCTAACATTGTTGCATCTTGGATTGTGAACTTTTAAGTTAAGTTGTACTGTTCAGGTTGGACAACCAGATTGTAAATGGGTGTGGTTGGCTTGAAATACCTGAGGCACAAGTTGGAGAACTCGCAACTTTATTGACACATGCACAAATACCACATACATACAATTTGGGACGCTCAATATTTAACATATTTAAAGATAGATAATTATAGATTCGTGGAAGGACTCCATTTTAAGCCGAAAACCCGAAACTCGGACATGCAGGGTAGGGAAATAATATAGTTCTAATAGGGTGTGCGAAATATACTTACTCTCCGGGTGGAACTCTGTAGGTCAACTTACCATTTCTCCTGAACAATAGATAACAAATTGTCATGCATTTAGTTGACTGCCACACATGAAATTAGTATTTTTTATCCTTACTTATATATTTTCTAGTTTTCGATAGAAATATAAATTCAACATTCAGTTAGTGTTAGACTAAAGATTTGTAAACTTAAGAAATCTGGAATTATTTTTTACCGTTAACGAGTTTTAAGGGGAATGATGGCCGTATGACTAGCGCTTGGACGCTTGTGCCAAAGGTTTCGCCTTCGAGTACTGGCGGTGCATGGATGTTTGGGTGGTTCGGAATTCATTTTAAACCGTAGGTTCCTGTCTAATATGGCTGTTGGTCGTAGGGTTGATATTACTACCTAGTAAAAAGAAAACATCTCTCGTCTCGAAATATGCCAATAGGCAGATAGCCTTGGCCCACCATGGGCTATTTGCTCAATGATGATGATGAATTAATTTTTAACATTGTTTTTATTTTATTCTAAAAATGAGATCAGTAGAATATAGTGGTATTTTTCATGCTAAAATTATTATATTAAATCTTCTCGCTTGGCATATACGGTGAAATAAACGTATCATTTTTTGTTGTTGTTTCTTATCGCACTTGGTAAGACATCTAAGACAAAGCCCACGAAGCCCACGAAAGTATGGACCATGGTGAAGCTGTGATAAAAGGAACAGCTTCTGATGCTCTGCAAACATAGAGCGCCCGTAGGTAGAAGTCCATGGCACCGCCGGCACTTGAACGAAATCTGTGATGCTCTGCAAACATCCCAATACATCTAAGGAACCTACGGTTTAAAGTGGATTTAAGAGCATTTGCTTAATAACCAATCCGAACCAATACAAGCATCCATGGCACCGCCGGCACTCGAATCCGAAATCTGTGGCCAGAGCTCTAGACACTCGACTATTCAGGTCCCAATACATCATTTTTATAAAGAATGAACTAAAAATACAGTTACTTTAAAAAAATTCTAAGCAGTATTTGCTTAATAACACAAAAATTCCGAACCAATACAAAGCATAGGCAGTATGAAAAATCATTTATAAAGAAGCAGTTTCTTTTTGAAAAAATTCTAAGAGCTTTAATAAACAAAAATTCCGAACCAATACAGCTGCATCCATGGCACCGCCGGCACTCGAAAATTGATATTCAGGTCCCAATACATCATTTGAACTCATACAGTTACAATGAAAAGTTGAGCCTTATTTCAAAAATTGATAATAAAATTTTGCTCAAACTTACAATTGTTAGACCTGTTTAAATAAAGATTAATTTTACTTTGTTTATCGTATGCGTTCAGATTAAAAATATAAATTCGATTCGTCTTAATCTTAATCTTCATCGGATCTTCTGAATCTGAAACTTTTTATTGCTTCATTGAATTTATTCATTAATTTAATATTTTTTTTTGCTTTATTCCATCTCCGCTTCATTCAATTAGCTATCGTACTCGTTATGCAAATCATATTTTTTAATGGCGAGTTGACGCTCCGTCAATGTTTAAGGATGCACGTGTAATTGAACTTTGTTAATGAAACCGCAGATGTGCTATCATGCCATACGTGACAACACTTGGCAAGTGTGGGTCACCGTGTCCTGCGAACTGGAGAACCGGAAAGCCTTTTTTTCCTTACTGTTAATACTTAAAGCAAACATTTGTTTTCCAAAGTACTATGGTATCTCTGTGATCTATCCTCTACAGATTTAAACCTGCTGGCCGAATCATTTATCTCTCTCGTTTCATCAAGATGGCAAAATTACACTGATTGAAATTTTAAATGACCATTTAATTACTGGCTTCCGTGACTCGTTTTGTCGACGGTAAATTAGTCGAGAGTCAGTTATGTATTACTAATGATTCATTATAATTAGGAACCGGTATGCCTGTTATCGGTTATTCACAAATATATCACAAAGGTGGCTAGACTGAAGTACTGTCCATTACAATAGTGAAAAAATGATAAATATTTCAGTCCATTCATTATTAAAGTAAAAAATAATTCACCATGGTGTAAGTATTTGTTACAATTCTCATTTGCAGTGTAAAAATTAATTAAAAATGGATTTTTTAACGTTTTGGTGGAGATTTTTTTTTTCGAAATAACAGTTTTGATTTTGCCACTCTGCTGTCGTTTTTTTTGCACATTTTAGGATAATTAGACCGGGACCTACTGTTTAACGAGGATTCCGAACTACTCACAAACATCCATGTCACCCCAGGATTTGAATCTGAAGCTTATGATAACAAAAGCAAGAGCGCTCAGCCAGTTGGCCATCAGACCGTTTGTAAATTAAGGTTTGGCTCTACGGTCATTTGTGCACACTTTAAGGCTTATTAGCCTGGGACCTACAGTTTAACGTGGATTCCGAACCGTTCACAAACATCCATGCTACCGCTAGGATACGAACCTGAAGCCTGTGATACCAAAAGTCAGAGCGCTAACCAATTGACCATCAGGCAGCATTTTCGACTATTAAAAATGCTTCTCTAATCTATACATATACTTTTTTCAGTTTTTGCATTTTTAGTGATTCTAATGTTAAAAGTAGGGATCCTTATCTTTTATGCAAAAGAGTGGAGTTAAAATTTTTCTGGATGTATTTCAATTACTGTTTTCAGAAACAAAGTGGATTCAGATTCGATTTGTCGATCTATCGATTCAGACAAGTCGACTAGACCAGGGGTCGGCAACCTTTTGAGTCGGAAGAGCCAAAAAATGACAATTTACAAAATTTCAAAGTTTTAAAGAGCCACAAATTTTTTTTCTTGCCAACAATAAATAACCGTTGGGCTGAAAAGTTCGTAGGCTGACACATAGATGGCGCTACTAGTATTAAATCCATACGATATTTAGTTAGTCCAAACCTTCAAAAGACACGTGTATAAATTTGATAGCTGTTGCACTATTAGTATGTGAGTTAAGCATTTTTAGTGTTCATCACGTGCAGTCCACTAGGCTGACTGTCGATTGGACTCCGGTGTGAAATGATGGAGCCATGTTTCATCCATTGTCACATATCGACGCAAAAATTCGGTTTATTACGATTGAACAGCCCCAAACACTGCTTAGAATCATCCATTCGTTGTTGTTTTGGGTCGATTGTGAGCTCGCGTTGCACCCACTTTGAACAGAGTTGCATATCCAAAATATTCACGTTATGTCCAACACGTTCCTTTGATATATTTAGGGTCTCAGCTATCTCAGTCAACTTCACTTTACGGTTATCAGAAATTGTTTTGTGGACTTTTTTGATGTTTTCGTCGGTAACAGCTCTTTGGGGTGTCCACTGCGTGCATCGTCGTCGGTGCTCATTTCGCCTCGTTTAAATTTAGCAAACCACTTCTCTACGGTTGATTTTCCTGGTGAAAAGTCCGAATAATGTTTATCGAGCCAAGCCTTGGCTTCAATAGTATTTAATTTTTTCGCCAAACAGCAATGCTTTATTAACCCACGAAATTCCTTTTTATCCATTTTTTCGAACTAACAAAAGTTGCTTCACTAAAAATGATATAACTCACATACTAATATTGCAACAGCTGTCACATTTATACACGTGTCTTTTGAAGGTTAGAGCTAACTAAAAATTATATGGATTTAATACCAGTAGCCGATTTAATAATACTAGCCCACCTGTTAATACGGCATAAATAAAAAGTTTTTTGAAGAAAAAAACTAATCTATTTATTCATAAGAAAAATATCTATTTATTCTATTTATTCATTATTAGATAATTACTTATTATTTAAGTAAAAAATTAAAACAATTAAACATTTACTTACAACACTAACTGTAACTTGTAATTTAACAAACAAATTCAATGGAAGCTATGGCTTTGCATGGTTATTCAAGTAGAAAATTTAAACTTTATTAAACAATGTAATTTGTACTTAAAATAAAAACAATAACATACATTTGAGCAAACATATTCAATGGAAGCATTGGCTTTGCATGGTTTTAGAAAGTTTGGATAAATTTGGCTCATAACTTGTTCTTTAAGTTTCAAACACGACTCTAAATTTTCATTTGTTAGTTGGCTTCTTAATTTACTTTTAATTATATTCATGCAAGAGAACGCTTGCCCGCACGAATATCTCGATCCAAAGATAGTCAGTACAAATGCCAACTTCTTCACCTCAATGTAGTAATCTGGAAGACTATTCCATGCGTCGAATATAAGTGCCTCAACACGCGGCATTTCTTTTTTAAAGTTGTCCACTTTTGTTGCGTTACGTGCATGCATTTCTGACTTCCAACTTGCTTTTCAACTCTGTAAATTTTCCACTCCCTAAAACGCTTTTAAATCGATCAATTGCATTTCTAGAGATCCAGTATCATTCCAAATGGCTCAAATTTCGTTACTGGTAATTGCCATCTGTCAGCAAATTCATCTTTATAAAAAATTAAAGATGAATTTTTGACAGATTTGAGCAATTCAAAACCAACAAATTCCTTTCTAGCATTCATAGTATCCTCTCGTCATTAACGAAAGCCCAGTTATCTGGGCTGAAGTACCTCCTGTCAATAGTTGCGCTAGTTTTATCACGATATTGCTTTAGAAATTGAAAAATGAAGCAATTTTACCGCTCTTAAATCTTCTGCAAAAGAATTAATTTTTTCTTCAAAACAAACCATTCTTCTACCAAAACATAGGCTGGGTTTCCTTTACTTGCAGTTTTAGATTTAGCATTTCGCCTGTGATATCCACCATAAAGTAAAATTTTTTGCAACCATTTTGTCGTTCTCTATTCAGGGTGATTAATGCGCTTTTTTCATTTAGAATGTATTTATTTCATTCAAGCACACAAAGCAAAACGTTTCAACACCTTACCTTTGGAAAGCCATCGCACTTTATTGTGAAGTAGGATCGGAAATGAGTCTCCATTTCGTTTAAGAATTCTTTTAAACTGACGACGATAGTAGAGTGCTTTTGACAAGATGCTGTTAACCATCTTGATTAAACATACCTCAACTTTTGTTTGGGCAGAAAGTTTTGGTGTATTATGCAGTGAAACGTAAGAATTTCGTGGTTTATTTTGCTCTGAAGAATCGTTATTGCCCCTTTATTTTTTTTCCTGTCATACTTCTGGCTCCATAAGTTGCTGAAACGATTTTATTTAAATCGATCTTATTGTCTTCATGGCACAAAAATAAAAATCACGCGAGGTGCGAGAGAATCCGGTAAGAAACCAAAACCATCGTTTCAGTCCACACAGAGCCAAGGCGAAAATAACCTTTGATCTTGAAAAGCGGCGCCGAGGGGAAAGCAACCATCGGTTGTCTGGGAAGAAACTAATAGCAAGCGCATTATTTATTAATATTAAGTACGTATCGTGGGAGCTTGCGGCTGGTGAGAAGAGAAATATCATAATCAAAATTTTGAAGATCTTTGAGGACCTGGTTATTGGAATGAGAAACAGAATCATAGAACTTTGTTTCTTTGAGTACGGTGAAAAGCGAGTACAAATGGCTGAGAGATAGAATCGGTGCCTAATCCTCGTTAATCGATTCAGAACGCTTTTTAAATAAATAATATTTGCTTATGGATCCAAAGAGCCGCAGCTTCACATCCAAAGAGCCGCATGTGGCTGGGCGAGCAGCGGGTTGCCGACCTGGACTAGACCATGTTGTGAGAGTATCTCGCATCAACAGTCTGACTGCCTGTAAGTAATTTTTCATTTTGTCCTATATGACACAAATACATGGCAGTTATCCTTAAAAGCAACCCCGGTAGTCTTTATCCATCATAGTATACTAGGTGGAATATGGTGGACGATTCATTGATTGTTAAATCAGGAATACTATTTAACATATACCAAATACATGGTATATGGTATATAGTATTCCTGATTTAAAAAAAAAAAATATCAAGGCATGGAGCCTGCAGTTTTTAAATTCTTCTATATCGATTGAATTTACCAAAATATAAAGCCTGAGAAACATTTTTAACATGTAACATATTTTTAAAAAAATTTTGTAATTTCACCAATTCAAATTAAAGTCTTTCATTGAATTTTTATATTTCTTGCAAATTGTTTTAAAAATTATATACAATTTTTTAATTGAAAATTATTTTTATAAATTATATTATGATGAATGTTCCGGTTGGTCACAATAGTTTGCGGATGTTACCACTAATACTTGAGATGAGCAAAATTGCGTAATTAATAATATATTTTTTTGTTATAAATTAATAATTAGTATATTTTTTTGTTATAAATTAATAATTGATATAGTTTTTATTGTTATAAATTAATATAGGTTTTTTGTTATAAATTAATAATTAATATAGTTTTTTATTGTTATAAATTAATATATTTTTTGTTATAAATTAATAATTAATATAGTTTTTTTGTTATAAATTAATAATTAATATAGTTTTTTTATTGTTATAAATTAATATATTTTTTTTTTGTTATAAATTAATAATTAGTATATTTTTTTGTTATAAATTAATAATTAATATAGTTTTTATTGTTATAAATTAATATTTTTTTTTGTTATAAATTAATATATTTTTTTTTTTATAAATTAATAATTAGTATATTTTTTGTTATAAATTAATAATTAATATAGTTTTTATTGTTATAAATTAATATATTTTATTGTTATAAATTAATAATTAGTATATTTTTTTTGTTATAAATTAATAATTAATATAGTTTTTTATTGTTATAAATTAATATATTTTTTTTGTTATAAATTAATAATTAGTATATTTTTTTGTTATAAATTAATAATTAATATAGTTTTATTGTTATAAATTAATATAGGTTTTTTTGTTATAAATTAATAATTAATATAGTTTTTTATTGTTATAAATTAATATAGTTTTTTTTGTTATAAATTAATAATTAATATAGTTTTTTATTGTTATAAATTAATATAGTTTTTTTGTTATAAATTAATAATTAATATAGTTTTTTATTGTTATAAATTAATAATTAATATAATTTTTTGTTATAAATTAATAATTAATATAATTTTTTATAAATTAATAATTAATATAATTTTTTGTTATAAATTAATAATTAATATAATTTTTTTTTTATAAATTAATAATTAATATAATTTTCTTGTATCAATTTCAAATTTAAATTTTTTGAAACAATCAATACTTTTTATATTGCCAGCAACACAAGAAAAATTAAATTAATTTTCCAACGCTATTTTTAAGGAGAGTCAAGGATGGTAATTTAGTTGTTATATACTTCTTACAGAGCATAAAAGTTTCAAAATATTTTTAATAGAAGATTAAAATTATTAACTACCATTAACCAAAACTCATTTCCAAGAAAGCTAAATCTATTGCAACAGTTTATCACAATTAGTGAAATCGGGCCCCATTGTAATAATGAAACGCCATAAAAACCGCTCATTTGCACCTATAAACCATTCCCGTTCTAAATGATTGCTTAACCCGCCCCCCTTACGACATTTTCGGCAACTATCCAAGTCCGCCAGTGCTAATGATGGCGACGATTCATTGGCTGTCTTTCTAGAGAGAGAGAGAGAGAGAGAGAGAGAGAGAGAGAGAGAGAGAGAGAGAGAGCGTAATATAGTTAAAAATAATGACGAACTACAAACGATTCTTAAGTAGATGGTGGGAATATTTTTCTTGTGTGGCTGGAACACCATTTGACTTTGTGACGCAGCCAATTCTTTAATGATGCCATATTTCCTTTTGTGGAACTATCTTAATGAGAGCCCCGTTGTCAGAGAAATAGATTGTAGCGAACTTGAACTCTTGCTTGTCCACTGGGGATAAAAAAAAGAAAATAAATACGTTTGTTCCTGGGATTGTTTCTCGAGGAACTGTCAGGATTTTTGAGAAAAGGAAATTTATCAGTCGGGATGGCTGGAACTGATTAATGTCGTGTTCTCTCGAAATTTATTTTGTTGAAGACAGCAAGAGATCAAAAGGCTGCGAAATTCTCATTGTCCTTAACCACAATGAAGTTTTCTTAAAGATCAGATTGTAAAGAAATCATGTTCGTATGACTGATTTGTCTTTGAAAACCAAACACATATCCAAATAATTCTTTATTGTTCGGATATTTGTAAATAAACAAATAAAAAAATATAGAATCATTTGTTACGAGACATTTTTTGCATGAGAATTTAATGAATTTCCTTTTTATATATTTTTAAAATTGTTTTAACCTTAATTTGTATATGTATTGAAACAAAAATGTTTTAAAATAAATTCAAAATAAATCAAGCTTATATAATGTAAACGTTGACAATAAATGCAACCCATATATGGATTAATGTTTCATATTAACTTAAAGTAATTTAAGATATTTTCTTATATGAATATACTCTTTTGGAATGAATTTCTGTACAAAAAAACTAGCTGAGATAAATTTAAGTTCACTTTACAAGATATCCTATTTTTTTTTATATTATAACGTCTCTGACCTATACTAGACCTATAATGGCTTTAAGAAGAGGGCGACTTTCAGGTTCGTGGGAAGATTTTAAATTTTATTTACAAACATTATATAGATATACGGAACTCTATTTACAAAAAAAAATGATAGATAATTTGATTCACAAGTGCAGTTCACTCCAAGGGCGGAGATTATTAGAGTTCTCGAGTCTACGACGAATCAAATACGTCCGGTCTGAACGCAGAAATTAATAATCACATGGTGTGATGCACGAAACCACAAGTGACTCACTTTGGAAACAGGCAGAAAACTCCGGTCTGTTCAGTCACTTCAGAGAAAAAGACAACTTGTCGAAAAAGATAATCACAACTTGTCGCAGAACTCCTTTCTTCTTCCCCCAAAGCCCTCCCTTTAAGAAAATCCGTCAAGAGAGGGGGACAGCTTCCTTCACTTCTCATTAGAGTCAACATTTTCTGAGCCCCTGGCCTATCATCCATCGATGCAAAAACTCATGGTGTAGTCCATATTCTATTTGTAATAGTTTCGACCTATGATGATCGAACAGACAATCGCTAATTTCATGAGGTCTCATTATCCAGGACACAATATCTGCTGTCATATTTAAGTGACAGGTTGTTTGAATTAGTAGAAAACACTATTGCATGTACTATCCACAGCACTGCCTATCTGCTATCAAATTTGAGTGACATGTACTTGTTAAAGAATGTGCATTCCTCTGTCCTGGAAACAGAATTTTACAACTCTTCCCCTGTGAAAATTACTACAACATTGATATTTTGTGCAATATATGCAACTTATCAAACTATTTTACGATAGCATCATGATATCAATATAAGCCACTTAAAAATATTATTATTATGCCAAATTATTTAAATGTTTTATAAAAAAAAATATTAACATGATATGTTACTAATGTTACAATATTTACACTTGTTTACGAATGAATAAATATGAACCGTCACTTATTAATTATCATTACCAAGACTTAATGAATGGCACTTTTGTTTTTACATAGGGTGAATTGACTAGTTTTTATAAAAATTATTCGTAACTGTCATCAGTAATGTCTTGTTTTGATATTTGTGAAGTTATTTTTGATGCAATTTTGGAAAAATTTGATAAGATTGGAAACACTTGAAAAAATTTGATACTATTTTGGAAACTAAAAAATTTTCATACAATAGGTCTTATCCCATTTGCTAGACAGCAACATCTAGAACCCGTGTGATCTCAGGGAAGGAGGAAAAGGGGGTCAGCTTTTTTGTTGTGATGGAGCACCCTTAGGTAGAAGTCTGACTTAGCTCCGTGACGCTGAATTTTTACTGTGTAAACCGTTGTCAGCCCTACTCCCAACAGTCATATTAGACCGGCATCTACGGCTTAAAATGGATTCGAAACACTACAAACATCCATGCCACCGAGAGCCATAGCGCTATGTACTCGACCATTAGACCTTATTAACGTAATGTTTAAAAGTGATAATGTTTTAAAATAAAAATGACTTTGAAAGCATAATTTTCCTGTATTTACAAATAGATGATTTTAGATATGAATTTCGCTATTTTTTTTATCAACATAACTCTCTAATTTAGGTTTCTCTTCTAATTTATTCCTACGCTCTAGTCATTTTGGACAGGGATCTATGGTTTTAAAGTGGATTCGAATCACTGCAAACATCCATGGCACCGAAACCTGTGGCGCCGAGCACCAGAGCACTAGTCACTCGGACATCAGGCCCTACAATAAACTATAACCTTTTTTATCCCTGGCTTTTCTGCAAACAGGATAATTAAATCATTTAACACGATTCCGATTAAAACCAATGAAAAATCCAAGTCAGCATCTTTTCAATCTATTTAAGTTGAAGCAACAAAACAACGACATTCCTTAATGAGCAAGTCAATAATTTTTCAAGATAAGATTTCTAATTAGGCTATAGATAACTTTATTTTAAAATTAGCCTTGAAACTTCAAACTTTGCCTTATTAAGTGATTCCTAAATAAAATCATTAGATGATATCGATTTTTAGATTAAGTTAACAATAAAGTAATTTAAAAAACCGACACGAAGTGGTTTTTTTTATTCCCAAATAGATATCCCTATTGTATTAACAATTAGCATCTTTCAAAAACGATAAAAATATCGAAGATAAGCAAAAATCAAAAGAATCTTTATCGTCCATAACAGAAAAATTTCCTGATTATATTCTTTTTTTTTGTGTGCAAAGTAAATACTTGCGTATTGAATTGCGTGGATGTATGTATGAAGATAAGTTCATCTATCAATCAATCACTAGTTAATTGTACATAATTGTTCCATTAGATTAATTAGCCACGTCAATTTATGTTTCATCGATCATAATTAAGATTTTCACGTGTCAGTCATCACTTCCCATCTTTTTAATAAGGACGATTTAAAAATGGCAGTCTGGCAATTTGTGATTCAATACTAAAGATATATTATATATTTGGTTTCAATAATATTAAACTCGTCATAAATGGTTATAAAGTTTTTAAAAATACTTTTATTGCAATTCTTCTTTGGTCAAACGTTCATTATATATATATATTTTTTGTTATATTGTGTTAAAATAATAACATTAGTTATGGAATTTCAAGTATTTTTGAAATAGTGTATTATTTCTATTTTCAATAGTCTTTTTTTTTTTGATGTCTTAAAATTTTCTATTGTTGTAGTATGCATATTGGGCAAAAAAATTTTAACTGGGTGTGGTTGGATTGAGATATTTAAGGCACAGGTTGGAGAACTGACATCTTTATTAACACACGCGCAAACACCACACGTCTACAGTAGGGCGCAAACAATAAACACATTTAAAGACTGACAATAATAGATTCGTGGAAGGATTCCACTTCTAAACCGAAAACTTGATACTTAGGTAAGCGCAGGGTGCGCGAAATATACTTCCTCTCCGGGTGAGAGTTTGTAGGTCAACAAATGCTCCGGGATGCTCTAAATATATTTCCTCTGGGGATGAGAGACTGCAAACGACTGGGGATGAGAGACAGGTTGCGCTGTACTTCCTCTCTGGTGAGAGTCTCCAGATCTACTGACCATTTCTCCTGAAGACTAAAGAGGGGGAGGACGCTCTTGCCAGCGTGCAGGAGGAAGCACGGTTACATTGTTAAATTTATAGAACAGTTTCATGTCAGCTGAATTTATGCTATTTTCAGAAAAAAACTGGATGATTTTTCAAACAAGAACTTATAAATGGATAATACAATTATAAAATAAAAATATTAAATATTATAATTACTATGCATATATATATTCACATACAATGAATTTGAAATAATAATCTGTAATATTTTTTAAAAGTGGATACTTTCAAGATGTTAAATTATTTTAACGATATTTTAATTTTTTTTTCTGTACATTTGTGGCCTTCGTGCTCTACTTATGTATGTTACTAACACCTCACTGATAGGTACTGAAGAAAGGGTTTTGTCATCCGGGAGAACTTTTACGATTAACTCCTCCTTATTTGCTCGACACGCAGGAGAAAATCCGAAAAATTCCCATCAGTCAGTTTGACTATGAATGCACATACTCACAATCACCTTTGCGGCCTGTTGGACAATTGGCTAGCGTTCTGATCTTTGGTTCTTTAGGTTCGAAACCTGGTGGTAGCATGGATGTTTGTTAGTGGTTCGGAATCCACATTAAACTGTAGGTGCTGGTCTAATTAGCCTAAAGTGTGCACAAAATTACTGTAGAGCGACAAACCAAACCAAATACAATCACCGTTGAGACTCCTCGTTTCTGAAAACAGTTAAACCAAACCCCCTCTTGTGCCCTAGCTGTGCACTTTTCCATTGGGCCACGATTTAGACTAGACTGTAACCGAAACTGTGTAAGCAAACAAATTATTCTAAATTGTAGAACAAGTTTTCTTACTATTTAATCTAGATCGAGTGAATTATGGATTGTTGAACTACATATAAATGCATTGATTTTCTTTCGTTAATCGTTTTAAAGCACAAGCCTTTTAATAAATAAAAAAAAGGAAAACTTTTTCCATTAAAACCAGTTCTTTAGAACAAAAACCAGCAAATAACTTTAATAAGATACATTAATTAACTAAATAGTTAATAGCAACAGTCCAGTCGAACTGTGATTTATTAAACAGGTTTCTAGAACAAGTTCGATTTAATTTACACGATATTTAACACATTATGTTTTTCATGTGTTTTGGAATCCAGTTCAATTATCACATACCTGATCAAAAACCGATAAGTTTCACTAATACATCGCATGTATCCAGCGGATTAAACAGTTACGAAGTAAAGTAATAACGAAAAATCTTGAAGGACATGCGAGTTATTTTCCTCCTTCATGTCATAAATACTAGTCTCTTGATAAAAGGCAAAGAATTTTATGAACCGTAAACCACTGACTACTAGTAGTAAAAAGAAGTATTTATGTATTCCAATCACGTACATTTCCTGCTACGTTTTTCTTTATGTCCGAATTTAATGAATTCGTTGAATGTTTATATCCCAGTAAGACACATGTAGATAGAAACGGCATAACTCTTTCAGGGTTAGTAGAATAATTTGAAATTAATAGACGAAATTATTTCTTTTCAGTACGTGTATTAATTCTACATTAATCCAGGGCCATAACCAGAAATTTGGAAGCCCCGATACAACAGATGATAATGGGCCCTTTAAATTGTTGATTGTTCTCTTTATTATTTTCTCTTTATCACTTTTTTTGGTTATGGTTAATCATTTTTTGGTTAATATTTAAACCATCTTTATACACAGCTATCAGTAGTGTGTATAGCTTCAAGTCTAGATCTAGCAAGCCCTACACATCCAGGTCTTTAGTTAGAGATTTGGAGACCCTGGTACAACAGATGATAATGGACTCTTTAAAACCCTTTTTTTTTTTTTCTCTTTATTATTTCTGCTGGTCTTTATCACTTTTTTGGTAATGGTTAATCATTTTTGTCAATAACTGAAGTAGCGTTATATACAAATATTAGTAACTTTATACACATACAGGGCAGTAACCAGAGATTTGAAGACCCCGGTACAACAGATGGTACTGGAACCTTTAAAAATGATTGTTCTCTTTATTATTTCTCTAAATCTTTATCACTTATTTTGAATATGGTTCATCATTTCTGTTAATAATTAAAGTAGCATTACATACAACTAGTAGTAGCTTTATACACATCCAAGACAATAACTAGAGATTTAGAGACCCCGGTACAACAGATGATAATGGACTCTTTAAAACCCTTTTTTTTTCTCTTTATTATTTCTGCTGGTCTTTATCACTTTTTTGGTAATGGTTAATCATTTTTGTCAATTACTGAAGTAGCGTTATATACAAATATTAGTAACTTTATACACATACAGGGCTGTAACCAGAGATTTGAAGACCCCGGTACAACAGATGGTACTGGAACCTTTAAAAATGATTGTTCTCTTTATTATTTCTCTAAATCTTTATCACTTATTTTGAATATGGTTCATCATTTCTGTTAATAATTAAAGTAGCATTACATACAACTAGTAGTAGCTTTATACACATCCAAGACAATAACTAGAGATTTAGAGACCCCGGTACAACAGATGATAATGGACTCTTTAAAACCCTTTTTTTTTTTCTCTTTATTATTTCTGCTGGTCTTTATCACTTTTTGGTAATGGTTAATCATTTTTGTCAATAACTGAAGTAGCGTTATATACAAATATTAGTAACTTTATACACATACAGTGCTGTAACCAGAGATTTGAAGACCCCGGTACAACAGATGGTACTGGAACCTTTAAAAATGATTGTTCTCTTTATTATTTCTCTAAATCTTTATCACTTATTTTGAATATGGTTCATCATTTCTGTTAATAATTAAAGTAGCATTACATACAACTAGTAGTAGCTTTATACACATCCAAGACAATAACTAGAGATTTAGAGACCCCGGTACAACAGATGATAATGGACTCTTTAAAACCCTTTTTTTTTCTCTTTATTATTTCTGCTGGTCTTTATCACTTTTTTTGGTAATGGTTAATCATTTTTGTCAATAACTGAAGTAGCGTTATATACAAATATTAGTAACTTTATACACATACAGTGCTGTAACCAGAGATTTGAAGACCCCAGTACAACAGATGGTACTGGAACCTTTAAAAATGATTGTTCTCTTTATTATTTCTCTAAATCTTTATCACTTATTTTGAATATGGTTCATCATTTCTGTTAATAATTAAAGTAGCATTACATACAACTAGTAGTAGCTTTATACACATCCAAGACAATAACTAGAGATTTAGAGACCCCGGTACAACAGATGATAATGGACTCTTTAAAACCCTTTTTTTTTCTCTTTATTATTTCTGCTGGTCTTTATCACTTTTTTTGGTAATGGTTAATCATTTTTGTCAATTACTGAAGTAGCGTTATATACAAATATTAGTAACTTTATACACATACAGTGCTGTAACCAGAGATTTGAAGACCCCGGTACAACAGATGGTACTGGAACCTTTAAAAATGATTGTTCTCTTTATTATTTCTCTAAATCTTTATCACTTATTTTGAATATGGTTCATCATTTCTGTTAATAATTAAAGTAGCATTACATACAACTAGTAGTAGCTTTATACACATCCAAGACAATAACTAGAGATTTAGAGACCCCGGTACAACAGATGATAATGGACTCTTTAAAACCCTTTTTTTTCTCTTTATTATTTCTGCTGGTCTTTATCACTTTTTTGGTAATGGTTAATCATTTTTGTCAATTACTGAAGTAGCGTTATATACAAATATTAGTAACTTTATACACATACAGGGCTGTAACCAGAGATTTGAAGACCCCGGTACAACAGATGGTACTGGAACCTTTAAAAATGATTGTTCTCTTTATTATTTCTCTAAATCTTTATCACTTATTTTGAATATGGTTCATCATTTCTGTTAATAATTAAAGTAGCATTACATACAACTAGTAGTAGCTTTATACACATCCAAGACAATAACTAGAGATTTAGAGACCCCGGTACAACAGATGATAATGGACTCTTTAAAACCCTTTTTTTTTTCTCTTTATTATTTCTGCTGGTCTTTATCACTTTTTTTGGTAATGGTTAATCATTTTTGTCAATAACTGAAGTAGCGTTATATACAAATATTAGTAACTTTATACACATACAGTGCTGTAACCAGAGATTTGAAGACCCCGGTACAACAGATGGTACTGGAACCTTTAAAAATGATTGTTCTCTTTATTATTTCTCTAAATCTTTATCACTTATTTTGAATATGGTTCATCATTTCTGTTAATAATTAAAGTAGCATTACATACAACTAGTAGTAGCTTTATACACATCCAAGACAATAACTAGAGATTTAGAGACCCCGGTACAACAGATGATAATGGACTCTTTAAAACCCTTTTTTTTTTTCTCTTTATTATTTCTGCTGGTCTTTATCACTTTTTGGTAATGGTTAATCATTTTTGTCAATTACTGAAGTAGCGTTATATACAAATATTAGTAACTTTATACACATACAGTGCTGTAACCAGAGATTTGAAGACCCCGGTACAACAGATGGTACTGGAACCTTTAAAATGATTGTTCTCTTTATTATTTCTCTAAATCTTTATCACTTATTTTGAATATGGTTCATCATTTCTGTTAATAATTAAAGTAGCATTACATACAACTAGTAGTAGCTTTATACACATCCAAGACAATAACTAGAGATTTAGAGACCCCGGTACAACAGATGATAATGGACTCTTTAAAACCCTTTTTTTTTCTCTTTATTATTTCTGCTGGTCTTTATCACTTTTTTTGGTAATGGTTAATCATTTTTGTCAATTACTGAAGTAGCGTTATATACAAATATTAGTAACTTTATACACATACAGGGCTGTAACCAGAGATTTGAAGACCCCGGTACAACAGATGGTACTGGAACCTTTAAAAATGATTGTTCTCTTTATTATTTCTCTAAATCTTTATCACTTATTTTGAATATGGTTCATCATTTCTGTTAATAATTAAAGTAGCATTACATACAACTAGTAGTAGCTTTATACACATCCAAGACAATAACTAGAGATTTAGAGACCCCGGTACAACAGATGATAATGGACTCTTTAAAACCCTTTTTTTTTTCTCTTTATTATTTCTGCTGGTCTTTATCACTTTTTTTGGTAATGGTTAATCATTTTTGTCAATTACTGAAGTAGCGTTATATACAAATATTAGTAACTTTATACACATACAGGGCTGTAACCAGAGATTTGAAGACCCCGGTACAACAGATGGTACTGGAACCTTTAAAAATGATTGTTCTCTTTATTATTTCTCTAAATCTTTATCACTTATTTTGAATATGGTTCATCATTTCTGTTAATAATTAAAGTAGCATTACATACAACTAGTAGTAGCTTTATACACATCCAAGACAATAACTAGAGATTTAGAGACCCCGGTACAACAGATGATAATGGACTCTTTAAAACCCTTTTTTTTTTCTCTTTATTATTTCTGCTGGTCTTTATCACTTTTTTTGGTAATGGTTAATCATTTTTGTCAATAACTGAAGTAGCGTTATATACAAATATTAGTAACTTTATACACATACAGGGCTGTAACCAGAGATTTGAAGACCCCAGTACAACAGATGGTACTGGAACCTTTAAAAATGATTGTTCTCTTTATTATTTCTCTAAATCTTTATCACTTATTTTGAATATGGTTCATCATTTCTGTTAATAATTAAAGTAGCATTACATACAACTAGTAGTAGCTTTATACACATCCAAGACAATAACTAGAGATTTAGAGACCCCGGTACAACAGATGATAATGGACTCTTTAAAACCCTTTTTTTTTCTCTTTATTATTTCTGCTGGTCTTTATCACTTTTTGGTAATGGTTAATCATTTTTGTCAATTACTGAAGTAGCGTTATATACAAATATTAGTAACTTTATACACATACAGGGCTGTAACCAGAGATTTGAAGACCCCGGTACAACAGATGGTACTGGAACCTTTAAAAATGATTGTTCTCTTTATTATTTCTCTAAATCTTTATCACTTATTTTGGATATGGTTCATCATTTCTGTTAATAATTAAAGTAGCATTACATACAACTAGTAGTAGCTTTATACACATCCAAGACAATAACTAGAGATTTAGAGACCCCGGTACAACAGATGATAATGGACTCTTTAAAACCCTTTTTTTTTTTCTCTTTATTATTTCTGTTGGTCTTTATCACTTTTTTGGTTATGATTAATCATTTTTTTTAAATAATTAAAGTAGCTTTATACACATTAATCGAATTAATTTTTTTGATAAATGTCTAGTTTATATGTTATTTTTTATTTCTGTTAAGTCAAAAAGAATATGATACCAGAAGCTGTAATACAGACAATACTATGAAACAAATTCATTACAATTAAGGTAAAATATTTACTGGAAAATTATTTACTTTATTTTATTTTACTTTATTTTTATGCTTCGATTACAAAAATCTACGTTTTTTACCTGTTAAGGACGCAAGCTCATTAAAGTATTTTACTAAGCTTAATTTTATTTATTCTTAATTGGGGGGGGTTCTAAACTGACTAGCCTTTCCTTATCGTATTGCTTCAAAAAATTTTTTATTATTAGTATTTATTAATTTGCTTAATCCTCAATCGTCGATAATTTTATTTTAATTAAAAGCGAAACTTTATTTCTAATGAGATAAATAATTTTTCGTGAGAAAAAAAGTTGGTTTAAAATTTCGTTAGCGAAGAATAAACTTTACATTTTTTAAAAAAATCGATATATTTTTCTCTCGACTCAGGGGGCCCAGATCATAGTGCTGGGGGTAATGAGGGCCTTGTCTATAAAAGAAAATAAATGTACTATTGATATATGAAGGAGAATAGAGCACATAGAACAGCAATGGAGATTTATATAAAAATATTAGACTGATCTGATTAATTGATATGTAATTTTTTTTTCCTTTGTCAGGAATCTTGTGTTCCACGTGACTTTCCATGAATACTCGGTAATACTGACAGATAAGTTATTGCTTTCCATGAAGGTATATCAGAGAAAACCCGTTAAACTCTCATTAAGCAATCGGGTTGTCCACGAAAAATACTCGCACACGCTAAGTAATTATGAGTATTTATCGGCCAGTGGAAGAGATTATTAAAAACTTGTTTTCTTTTAATTTTAATAACAAAGAAGAAAAAAAAAAGATCGCATGATAATTATTAAAGTTACCATTAGTTTTCTATTATTAATGTAAATTATTCGCTATTATACTGGCGGAAATTAAAATCGCAACACCAAGAGGGAATAGTGCCAGATTAATGAAATTTGCGTGGTTTGTATGCATATCTGAAAGATGACGTTCATTCAAATTTTGCGCTAGATGAATAAGAGTGGAGCTAATAACTCCCCTATGAACATGAAAATCACCTTTGTTTGCTTTAACTTTGAGTGTTATTTATCTATTTGAGCTAGATTTCAGTAAATAATGCCATTAAGGAGATGAAGAAGGCAGTATCTGCAAATTACTGAGTTTGAACGAGGTTTTTTAATAGGGCTACTTGAAAAAGGAATGTATTTCAGCGATATTGCAGAAAGACTTGGCAGAGATATATCTACTGTACATGATTGTTGACAGCATGGCTACGGGACACGACTAACTACAAGATAATTTTAACCGCATCGGGGTCGCTTACTCGCCAACCTGCCCATTTTGCTCCGACTCTAACGGCACTGCATACCACCTCCCATCTTGCAATGCACTTGACGATGTCGACCACGACAGAAGGTACTAGGGGATGGCAAATTTTTACTGGACGGCCCGGCGTCGAATAACCGAGAAGCCACGGACGGGCGTTGGCTGAAAGAAAGAAAGATGATTGTTGACAGTAGTGATCACGAGAAAGTTGTCGCAACAATGGATCACAATATTCGCCTCATGGCTGTAGTGCATCGTATTGCGTCTGCAGTGGAAATTCGAGTTTCTGTTAGCACCAGAGTGACATAGTGAACTATAACACTAAGACAGCTTCTAGAGATATGCCCTGCAGTGTTCATGCCGCTAACTCTAAATCACCGCCCTCTACGACTTCATTTGTGTCAGACTAGACTTCATTAGAAGGCGGAATGGAGATTTGTTGAGTTCTTAGATGATAACCGTTTTTGTCTTGAAGCCAGTGATGGTCGTATGTTGGTTAGAACGAGGACAGGTAAGAATGGCGCCAATCTGTCTGGGATTTAGACACACTTGACCTACACCAGGAGTTATGGTTTGGGTAGAAATTTCGTAAGACAGCGGAAGCACTCTCGTCGTTATCGCATCACTGGCAATAAATTTGTACGCCAGACTGGTGATTGAACTAGTTGTGCTAAAATTGCTTATTACTCTTCAAGGTAGCGTTTCCCAGCAAGATAAGGCTCGTCCCCATACGACTGTTGTCCCCCAAAGTGCTCTACAGAGTGTCGACACGTTGCCTTGGTTACGAGGTCAACAGATCTTTCTCCCATCGAGCAAGTATGGGGTATTATTAAACGATAAAGCTAGTGTCATCCACAATTAGCATGGACCATTGCTGATTTGACTGTCCAAATGCAACAGGCATGGACCTCCATCCCACAAAATGACATAGACATCTGTACACAATGCATAATCGTTTACATGCTTGCATTCAAAATCGTGGAGACTGAGCGGTTATTAATGTACCACCATTTCACACTTGAAGTTGGTCTTTTGAAGAATATTTTTACTGGATACCTTGAAATTTTAATAAAATAGACAAATGATTTGCCTAAATTTCAACCTTCTAAACCAATTTCTTCAATTTCTAATACTTAGTATATATTTAATTTGATTTAGGAGCTTTGCATTCCTAATAAGTGACTTTACTAAAATATTTCTTAAAATTTTTAATTTTTAATTAAACGAATTATTTTTAAAAATCCATTTAATTATTTTATAACAATAATTATATTAATAAATAAAACTAAATTTGTATCTCTTTTAATATAAATTATATAATTAGAATTTGATACTCAGAAAATAAGGACGTCCCTTTTTTAACACCTTGAAGGAATAAATCTCTTCTGTAGTGTACAGTTTGAGCAATTATATTGTAACTGGGTGTGGTTGGGTTGAGATACTTGAGGCACAGATAGGTGAACTCACTGCTTTAGTGACATACGCGCTAATGCCACACACATACAATTAGAGACATACATTATTTAATCCATTTAAAGACATATAATAATAGATATTTGGAAGGACTCTACTTCTAAGCCAAAAACACGATATTCAGTTACGCGCAGGATGAGCGAAATATACTTCTCTCTGGGTGAATGTCTGTAGGATAATTACAATTTCTTTTGAACGCCACAGGCGGCACTCTTGCCAGCACTTAAGAGGAAGCATGGTTACATTTATTTATTTATTTTGAAAATAAAAATACGAATAGGTTTCTTTTAAATAATATTTTCTATTTACTTCAATTCTGCCACTTTAATTGTGGATATTTTATACCTGCAGAACAGGTTTGTAACAGCCTGATTGGTTTCTGAAGTTTCTTAATTATTTAAGTTGTAAGTCTGTAAACTGTAAGTTTGTCTTTTCCAGCAATGGGAAAGATATATTTGTTGTAGGTTCCAGGAGACGCGGAAAGAGCTCTAACCGGTTTTCTGGGTAATTGAAAACAACAAATATCATATTTTATAAACAAAATTACTTGACGTATACATACATATTAATCATCATCATCATCATCAGTAGCGCAACAGCCCCATGGTGGGCTAAGGCCTACAGGCAGATTTCGATACAGGACATGTTTTGTTTTTTACGGAGTAGGGTTGTCAGCCTTACACCCAAAGCTCTATAGTGACAATAGACAGGAACCTACAATTTAAAGTGAATTCCAAACCACTACTAAAATCGCCGGGACTCGAACCCGAAACCTGTGGCACTGAGTGCCAGAGCGCTAGTCACTCGGTCATCCGGCCCACATATACTAATGGAATACTTAAAAAAAATGTTGTATAGAATTTATTTCATTTTGAAATCAAATTAAAAGTATTTTTAAATGAATACATAACTTGTTTACACATAATCATTGAACTGTGTTTTTCCCGCTATAATTTTGCATGCATGCAGTTCATTTCTTATTTAAAATCTAGTTAAATGAGTTTAAAAAAATATTAATAAAAAGTTTCAAATTTTAAAACAATGTATCCGTCGAGGAAGATTTACACCCTCAAAATAAGCCTGTTTCTATTTATGACATGTAAAAACTGTTCAATTTGATTTCTGTGTGCATCACTGCGTAAAGACTTTGTTCGTTTTAAAATAAAGAACCATTAATAACCTTGACGAAAAAACAAAAAAAAATTCAGTCTAGAACTACGAGAGACGGAGACATTTTAATTACATACATGTCATATGCTCCAATGAAAATTTAACATTTTTAATACGGCAGTTTGAACTTCACAAGTAAAGAGTTTGTGAATTCATTAATATTTCTTTTGCAGCCTTTTTTACTCGGATTGAATAATGATTAACTGGCTCCGCAAACTGTGAAAGACACTTTAACAAGGAAGAGTTGAGTAATGGCTAAAAAATAGCAAAATGTAATGAAACAAACTGATGAAAAATAAGAAGTAAAGTAACTGTCAGACAGATATACTCCTTTGCATACTGTTTTCTGTTAATTATTTAATTTTCTATGTAACGCCACATAGGAAATGAAAGCATAATTTCTTTAATAATTACAAGTAACATAAAAAAAAAAAAAAAAAATTAAAGTCAATTCCTACTTAGGTCAATAAAGAAAACTTTTATTTTAGTTACTTTTTATTAAATAGTTACAATTAATATATCTTATATAAGATAAAAAATTTTTCTCCCGTATAAAACTAAAATTAATTAATTAAGTTTAATGAATGAATTAATATTTGAAAAAACTGTATCAACATCAAGTGTCATCCACTACAAGTTTTAAAAATATATTTGATCTTGAGTGGATGAATAAAAAAGTATTTTATGAGCGATTGAAAATTTGAACAAGATATATATATATATAGGGAGAGTGTGAGCTATTAGTAGGAATTGAAAAAGCATAGTTTCTTTAATAATAAATTGAATTTAAATTTCTAAAATGTATTTTTCTTCTTCTTCTTTATTGATGCAACAGCCCCGTGGTGGGTCAAGGCCGTATATCTAGTGACAAATTTCGTGACAGGAGATGCTTTTTTCTTTTTACGGAGTTTCGGGTTCGAGTCCCGGCGGTGTCATGGATGTTTTCAGTAGTTCGGAAACCACTTTAAGCCGTAGGTCTGGGTCTTATATGACCGTAGAACGTCACAAAGCCTAATCAGATTTCTAACCTACATCATTCCCAAACTGCAACTCAGCTCTAGGCATGGTGTTTGTGTGGTGTAGTAGTAGTAGTCATATTAGACCGGAACATACAGTTTGAAGTGGATTCCGAACCATTACGAACATCCATGGCACCACCGACACTCGAACCCGAAACGTGCGGCACCGAGCGCCAGAGAAATGTATTTTTAAGGCTTTTAAATAATAAAATTATATCTGTTCAAAATTGTAAAATAACACTGTCATCGTGGAAAACATTTATTTAAAAATAGGCATTAAATGTTTTAATATTTTTTTTTTTTTTTTTTTTTTGAAAATAACTTGAAAATACGCTCTCTAGAAAATAGGCCTAGTGATAATGAGCTCAGCTAGTATTCATTAGGCTTCAGCTTAGAACACTGTGGTGACGTCCGTTGCTGTCACTGCTTTCATAAGATACTATGGAGATTTTGACAACGAACGTGTGTTAAGTGTCTGCAATTGATTGTCAAGCTGCGTTGTAGGAATTTTCCAGATTTTCTTCCATACGATACTCAAATGCGGGGCAATTATTTATAAAAAGTTCTTCCGGAATGTTCGTGGCATACATAAGTGGACACAAGGGTTACATGTTCAAATTATAAAATAGAGAATTTTCAATAATTAAAAAAAAAATCTTTTGAAAATATTTATTTAAAGTATGTACAAAATATCAATGGACCGTCGTCACGATATTATTACTTCGTTGGATCTTGATTAGCTTTTATTCCAAGCAGTTACCTTTACATGAAGTTTTAAAATACTTCGAAAAAATCAAATAGAAAAATTGGAGAATATTAATTAATTATTTGTTAAATCCTTAATTAATATTCTATTTTTGTACCAATCATGTTAAATGTCAGCTAAATGTTACGACTGATTTATGAAAAAAAATGCAAGCGAATAAATCAAATAATCAAATAACAATAATTTTTAGTTTTTTTCTAATTGAGTTAAGGTTGCCAATATGCTATAACAAAAATTTGTTAATGTATGTGGGACCCAAATTTCTTCCTAAAAAGTTTCAGCTTTCTTCTAATGGAGGGTTTTTTTTGCCTTTTAATAAATCACTGACAAAATTAAAAATAAAATAAATTAAAATAAACCGATGGGCTGATACACAGGTTATCCATAAAATTTAGAATTTAATCTAAGAACAAAATGCATTGCAGCCATCTTAAAAAAATAAAGAAGACCAATAGAATACCAAACGATTTTCTTTTCTTAAAAGATCTCATTTCACAAAGTCAATTTCTACCTTTTTTTCACTATACTGCAGAAAATCCTTTATAAATAATATTCGTTCTTTTTTTTTAAGTTTATCTGGCGTCATCTATTGGTAGATGAATGCAACTTAAATCTAGAAAAACTATAATTAATTAATTAAATTTAATTACTGAATTAATATTTGAAAAGACTGTATTAACATCCAGTGTCATCCACTACAAGTTAAAAGAAATGTATTTGAACTTGAGTGGAGGAATAAAAAGTATTTTATGAACGATTGAAAATTCGAACAAGATATATATAGGAGAGTGTGAGCTCATGGAAGAAAATTGAAAAAAAGCAAATTACAGATTTCAGTGAAAATGCACAAAACTTAAAGTAGTCAAGGACACTAAATACCCCGTTTCCCAAAACAATATACATATAATTTATGAGTAATAAATAAAGATAAAACTGTGACTATTTCAAGATTAAAATGTAATAAAACTAAATACGTATATTCTTATGTTCTTCTAAAAAGGTATTCTTATTCTTCTTATCATTCTATGCTCTTAAGAATGATAAGAAGAATAAAAATAAAATGGAATAGAATATTGGAATTAAGAACGAATGAAATGATTAGAAGAACAGTAGTTATTTCTAATGCATGAACAAATTTGATGCAATATCATTTATATTTTTGTTTCCTCTTAAAAATTACTTTTAGCTTTAAAACAAAAGAATTATTACACAATTATGTAAGTACAAAATTTCTTTTTTAAAATGGCATTACTTATTTTTTTAGTTTAAAAAACACTTCTGATAAGAACTATAGAAAGTCAAAAAAAGTTAGAAACGATTTCAAAGAAAACTGGGTTGCGCTTAATTTAATTTCTCCGAGTTTTATACAAGCTATGCACGTTCGTGCCTATGAATTATGCAACCAATTCTTTCTTTACCAAAAACTTTCAACAGACGTTAAAGATCAAAAGTTCCCGAAAATTCTGAAAGGAATTTTCAATAACTCTTCATATTGAAAGTCGGCCAGAATATCTTAACACGACAATATTTCAAACAAAAAAATTTGATCGATAGCGATGGTCTTGAATATTTTAATTTTGAAAGTAAATTTTGAAAGCTATAATACGTAAGTAGGGCCTGATGGCCGAGTAGCTGGCGCTCGGTACCACAGGTTTCGGGTTCGAGTTCCGGCGGTTCCATGGATGTTTGTAGTGGTTCTGAATTTCCTTTAAACTGTAGCTCCCGGTCTACTATGACTGTAGAGCGTTGAGATATCAATACTACCCTGTAAAAAAGAAAACATCAAAACACACAAAAAAAGTTTTTTGTTCTTAAAATCTTTAATGTAGAGTAAAAAATAAATTAAATATTAAAATATATTAAATATGATATATATTATAGATAATAATATTATATATTATGTAAAATAATTAAAGTATTTAATATTAGTTAAGAAAAAGTTATAGATATTAATGAAAATTCTCATTCTGAAATATTAATTTTTATTAAAGGATAGAGCTGTATTTCATAAAAATTTGTAGGCATACAAATACTTTTTGGTAGACACTGTATATTATATTCATAGACACCGATTCAATTATATATATTATTTCATTTTCATATTATTTTATAAGAGCCTGAATGGCCTCGCAATGGCCGGCCTCATACCACAGGTTTCGGGTTCGAGTGCGGCGGTGCCATGGATGTTTGTAGTGGTTCGGAATTCACTTTAAACAGTAGGTCCCGGTCTAACATGATTGTTGGCCGGGAGCGTTGTGGGGTATTGTATTCCGCGTCCGTAGCTTATCTTCAAGCTACTGCACCTCCTGGGTAGTGCTAAGTGAGTAACGTCGGTGCAGTCCTTATGGCATTAAAAGATCACGGTCTAAGTATTTGCCAGCTGCATTAGAAAAAAAAAATAATAATGTGTAAATGAAAATGTTCAATTTTGTTAAATGGAAAAAACAATTAAGCAAAATTTGAAAATAATAATAATAATTTTTAGAAAAAGAAGTTAACAGAGAAAAAAAAAAAGGAACAATAAATGCGGTTGATTTTTGTGACGGTTTTAGTTTTAGTATCTTCAATGTAATCCTCTTTGTTTTGGACATCAAAGCATTTCGTACTCCATTAGTTCGCAAGTTCTCTGCCCTCCTTCTTCAGCGACTCGGAGCGATGTCAAACTTCTACCTACAGATGCTCCATCACAACAGAAACTGCCCCCTTTCCTTCAACCATGAGTCCATACCCATTCGTGGGCTTGGTCTAGATGTCTACCAAGTGGGATAAGAAAAAACAACTCGTGGTATGTCCGTCCCGCATGGTCTAGATGTTTACCAAGTTGGAGTAAGAAACAACGACTCATGGTATGACCGTCGGACATTGAGGATTAGTCACAACGACAGCTTCACGAACTACATCCAGTCTCATCGTTTCTGAAAGCAATGAATGGAACATGAACTGACAGCGGATTTAAACCCAAATCTTCCTGCTTGCCAATGTCTTTGCACGTTACCAATGCGTCAAGGTAGTTTACCTTGAACATTTTTACTCTTAAATTTTTAAATGTTTGGTAAAAAACAGACTTTTTTTAACAGGGCAGGATTACATAAGATAAAATAACTGTAATATAGTAATATTGCTAATGATTCAATTAAAATGATTACCTTCATGTAAATACAAATAGTGTCAGACATTTTAATATGAAGTTTTAAATTTAAAAAATATAAAAAAAAAATGAATACGACTATTTTGTCACAATATTTTTTTGACACTTTAATTTTGAAAAGAATTTTTTTCAGAAAAGAATTTTTTTAAACATTTGTTACAAAACTTTAAAAAAAATATTTGACATAATGCAATATTTACTGAGGCTTAGTAAATGGTGATATTTTACGACTTTAACACATTAATCAATCACATAACACAAACTATAAATTACAACTTTCAGTTGTTAAAATTAATGTAATTATTTTCGTCCTTGACATAGATAAAACAATTTTTTTTTAAAACTGGATGCTTATTTTACACTTGAGTGAAGAAATTATAACCTAAATCCGCACATAAACGCAACTGATATGCTTTAAACATCCTGTTTAAATTTTAAATAAAAATGGGTATCTATGATATATTTAAACAAACGAAGTCTAAAATTGTTTTATTTGAAGGTTTTGAATTCAGTTTTTGTTTCCAAAGCAACCATAGAAAAATCTGAGAAATTGGAAAATGTATAATTTTGATGACAGTCACCAGTTTTTCAGGTTTAACGCACTACTACTGTGCCTAAAAAGTAAGAAAAAATTTTTTTTTTTCAAAAATTCTTTATTTATTCTTCCGAATTTATTTCATCGCCTACAAAGTAATCCCCTCCGGACACAATGCACTTATGCCAACTTTTTTTCCAATCCTCAATGCATGCTAAAAAGTCATGGACAGGGATGGCCAGCGATTCAAATGAATCTCTTCAATCAACTCAAAACGGTGTCCCGGGTAGTCTTTTGAGTTTAGGGAATAGCCAAAAGTCGCATAGTGTAAATACGGTGGTTGTGGAACGATATGGGTTTCATTTTTGGCGAAAAAGTTACGAAGAAGGAAGGCAGTGTGAGCTGGCTCATTCAGTGTTTTCGGTACCAATCGAGATTTGACGCGTTTGAGGCCGAAATGGAACCTTTTGAAATTCCAACATCATCAGCAAATATTTTGACGTGAAAGTTTACACAGATGTCAAGGACAGTGCTAGCAACATAAAAAAAAAATAAATTCTATAAGCCCCGGGAATTTTGAATTGAAAATTGGTTTTACTTTTGGGCACAGTAATATGTTGGCCCCTCGTCCAAATTTACACCGGTGCTTTTACAGAAATGAAGATTTCGCAGTAATAATTCCGTAGGATATATTAAACTCATGATTCTGCTTTTAATTTTTCATATTAAAAAGAAAAATTAAATCTACCTAAAAAATTACAAAAAAAAAAAAAAAAAAAGAAAGAAAGACCAAGGTTGTTCAATCCATGGTCCAGCTGTTTTTATAATTGTAGTCCACCATTCTATTAGAAATTACCTAAGATATATATATATATATAAATTTATTTATTGTTTTTTTTAAATTAAAATTTCACAAGAATATTCCGAAGTGATGAAGTTTTTATTTGATTTATATTTATTATTCAAGATAATTCTTATTAGCGATTAGAGCAGTTGGATATGCTAAATGATTTCAATAAAATTTGTATGAAAGAAATCAGATCAGAAAGAAAGAAAGCGAATAAAAAAAAATAAAGAAAATTTCTCGGAATACATTAATGAAAGAAATTGCTGAATTGTAAGAAAATTTGATTTAGAAATCAATATTTCCAATAAAGAATTACCTAACCTTGAAGAACATGAAACAAAACTATAAAATTCGAAACGAAAGAGTAGATAGAAAATAAGATACCGTATCATTTAATTTAGAAACATCACTACAAGTTGAGTATTAATTTTTTATATACTTTAAATTTTAATTATTCATATAAATCATGGCTTCTTAATCAGGGGTCCACAAACCCTTAGGGAGTCTCGTGAGTTCAGATAAGAAAAATTATCATCTCACGTTAGTAATAAAAATTATCTAAACATCAACTATAATTAAACGTATCATATGAATGTATAGTATTATTAACTGTATTTGTGATTAATAAAATAAACGACGGATTGTTTTCTATCATATAAAAATATCTTTCAAGCAAGCAATTAAAATATACATATTAGCCATTTATTAATAAAATAAACGACTGATTTTCTATCACATTACGATTTCTTTCAAGTAAACAATTCAAATATACACATTGGCTATCATTATTGATAAAATAAACGACGGATTGTTTTCTATCACATAACAATTTCTTTCAAGCAAGCAATTAAAATAAACACATTGGCCATTTATTAATAAAATAAACGACTGATTTTCTATCACATTATGATTTCTTTCAAGTAAACAATTGAAATATACACATTGGCTAACATTATTAATAAAATAAACGACGGATTGTTTTCTATCACATAACAATTTCTTTCTGGTAAACAATTAACACATACATATTGGTTAGCATTATTAATAAAAGAAACAACTGATTTTCTATCACATAACAATTTCTTTTAAGTAAGCAATTAAAATAAATACGTTGACCATTTATTAATAAAATGGATTTTCTATCACATAACATTCTTTCAAGTAAAAATTAAATATACACATTGCCATTTATTAATAAAATAAACGACTAATTTTCTATCACATAACAATTTCTTCCAAGTAAACAAATAAAATATACACATCTTCCATTTTTTAATGATAAACCTTGAATGATTTAGTCAATTATAATATATTTTATTACTTTTAATATACATAGTTAAAAGCACATGCTTCACTACAACTCCATTTTTTTATTAATTGTTTTTAATCTAACTGAATTACTTTTATTTATTAATTTATTTTACGCATTGAATAAATATTTAAAAAAATAATAAATAAATAAAAAAAAAAAAAAAAAAACGAAATCTATCGCCTCCATCTTTCTGGCAAATTTTAGTTAAATTTACAAAGGTCAAAATTCCATTAAAGTTTTAAATCCTTAAATAATATTTGTCGAGAAAAAAATCATATTGTTGATGCCATTAACAAACAAAAAATAACGCTAAAAGGATATTATTGTTTAAAAGAAAATTCTATATTGTTGATTTAATGATATAAGAATGCATTCCATTTTTATAATTTATTCCGAACTTTACTAATTCTTACACCTTTAACCAATAAAAATAATTTTTATTTTATTACTTGAAACTTCATCAATATGCCCATCCCATAATATCTTTTTATTTATCACCCCAATTGACTTTTAACCTTTCCCATGAATGTCATCCACCTCCAGGGTGCGCTGAGACACTTGCCTTACAAATGATTTAATCTGTCTACTTTCGTGGTCATCGAATCTTTTCGGATACTATTAAACAGCCACTTCTATGCATCAAAAGCACGCAACTTCGAGAGAGTGAAGCGCATGCGCCGTCGTCATGGCAACGGATGCTGCTCCAGTCATGTAAACGAAGCACCTGTTGCAAACGAGATATATTTTTTGACAAAATTTTCGAACAGAAGTTTCTGTGTTCCGCAGTTCAAAACAGTGGCATCGCCATGTGATTATTCTTATTTTATTTTTTTGTTATTTTATCGTTTGCAGAGCGTGTTTATTTAGACGTAGTCTGAAGCTGGCGTTATTATTCGAATACTTCGATTGGAATAATTTGAAGTTTCTCTTTTTTTTTTTTTTTTTCGTAGAAGTATCTGATAATGGGAAGTGCGTGTTTTAAAGATGAAATAACGCCATCACCGGAATATTTCGCTTACAGATGTTACAACAGGTAAGTGAAATCCCATTCTTTTTTATCTAGTAGCGAAATATATTTAAATTGTTAAGTTTTAATGAGATAGGGGATCTATTTTGCAGAATTCCAGATTGTATTCGGTTGAATAATTATTAGTGCATAATTTTTTTTACAATAAGTTATATTTCAGATATGCAACATTGAACTTGCTGTTATATTTAAAACTAATATTAATAGATATGGTGTTTTTTTAAATTTAATATTATTGATTCATTCATGTTAAGTGTTAGCAATTTTTGGAGTGTTGGTTATTTTTGTATTTAATAACTTTAAAACTTATAAGTATTTAATAAGACATTAATTATTTAATAAGACTTATTAATAAGTATTTATTAAGACATTAATAAGTATTTAATAAGACTTATTAATAAGTATTTAATGAAACTTATTAATAAGTATTTAACAACAATTAAATACTCATTTAATCGTTATTTCAAAATTTATCTTAAAATTAAAAAATTTCTGTTTTCTTTTGGATTTTTTTTTCTATTTTGATTGGAATAAATAAAGAATGTTTTCAACAGGCTATATCAAAAATTATTGCAATATTCCTGGATTTAAAAATATACATATTCTGGTTAACACTTTTTGAATCTGGGTTAACAATTTTTTAATGAAACTTTGAAATTAAGAATGAAATTAAAAATAATTCTCAAAAACTAATTAAATATAGTCCGACCACATATAGCGTGGAATGGTAAACATCCCATTTAACGGCGGAAATGGATGAATCGATTACTTGATAGGGGTATTGGTCAGATAGGCGATGTGCAAAGCTGTTTTGAAACAATAAAGTACAATAATTAGTATGGAATTTTTTTAATTTTGTATTTATTAATATCGTGTAATCTAAAATTTTAATTATAAAACTAAATCCCTCCTAAATGACATTTCCTCCCCTATGACGACGCTCTTTTTGAATCTGTCCGCTTACTAATTTTCACGCAATGATTGATCTGACTATACTAGTTCAATGGTTACAGGTTAAAATTAACTATTAAATGTATAAGAGATCTATTCCTTGATTATGGTTAATAACGTACGTTATTACTTTTAGAAATAGACTGTATGGAGATTTTGACATACGTCAACTTCTCTCATAGACAGTCGGATTGTCTCCTGGATGTTTTCCAGGATCTTCTGTTTTATGACACTTAACATTTCTGCCTATAACTCTCTAACTTTCAAAGTAATATATACCCTTGGAAATGCTCTCAGGTGGCATTAATACCCTTTTATCCATGCAGAGCAACAACGAGATCTCTTATTGAAAAAATGTTATATATTTTGTAAACATTCTTCAAAATTTTTTGGTTACTCTTTGAAAAAACCATGACAACTGAAAAGCAGGAAATACTATAATTTTACCATTGCTTTGCCTATGAAAATAAATTGAGTCATCATAGTAACAATAAAATGGGAAAAATACAATGAATTTTACTATTCTTAACAATTCTTAATTTTATATTCTTAACAAAACAATTCTTATATTCGTAACTATATTCTTAACAAAACAATTCTTATATTCGTAATTCTATATTCTTAACAAAACAATTCTTATATTCTTAATTCAAATATTCTTAATTATTCTTAATAATAATTCTAATTCTTGTTAGCTATTTAAAAACTGAGCATTTTCCTTTTCTTATGTAATGTTGTATGATATATATCAACTCACAATCTACTGTATTTTGATTAAATTATTTTTTATCAACAACTTACTACATATGCCAGGAATACATTTCAAAAACAAATTACACCATTTTAGGAAAGTTATTGAATCGTAAGAATATATTTTTTATCCATAAAAAGAATAATTTATTGCATAATATTCGCTTCATCTATAAAAAAAAAATCAAATGCAACGATTATACATCAAGGGTTATTTCCATGCAATTATTGTTATTTCGCTAACTACATGTATTTTTGTCATAAATTAGTTTACTTTTAATTAAAGTGTTTGCTTTCTTACCTGTGAACTGCAATTTATTAAATATAAAAATCTGTTAGGCGAAAATTTTTTGAATACTTTATTTCAAGAGAATTTTTTCCTTTATTACATGAGAGTGTGTAATAAAAATTTTATTGCAACAAATGTTCTGTAACAAATTTATTTTTCACTTCCAGCATTTTGTTCATTCAAATCGTTTTCTCTCTTTGAAAATGCATTAACAAAAATAATTCTGACTTAGAAAAATTGTTAATTTTTCCACGATTTTTTAAAATTTTCTGAATTTACTAGTTTATTGAAGTTATTAATATTTTAATCGAAATTAACATTTAAACCCATTTCAATTATTAAACAAATTTTAGTTTTAAATCATTTGGTGTTTGGTTATTCATTAATATCCCATACTCTGAGAAGAGACACTGCCACAAAGCTTTTTAAGTCATACTATAACAATTTTTTAAAAAGAATCTTATGTTAATACTCTTGATTAAAATTTTCAGAGTATGAAATCAAAATTATTTTAAATAAAAATAAAGATTGCATAGAATCAATGTATTAAGGATAGAAAATAGTTCACTGAACTCAAAAATATTTTTTTAGTGATGAATGATTTTAAAAGTACAAAGATTGAAAATTTTGATTTGCTAAATATTCTTAATTGAAATTACTATTTATTTATAGGTAAAAACTTAAAACTGCAATTTATTTTATAATTGAAAGAAAATAGTGTTTATAATTTTTTGCAAAAATTAAGTCTGATAAATGTATAACATAATTATGAATAAAATAATATTTATGAAATTTATGGTTATACCTAGTATAAATATATAAATTTATTCTGTGATTTGATTTTACCTTAAAAAATATTAAAAATATTTTTACCATATGACAGTTAAATTGTTTTGATTTATGTACTGGCAATAATTAGTTACAGAATAGTTTAAAATACAAGTAATGCCACATGATTTGAAATATTTTTTTTCTATTTCTTTCTATTTTGAAAATTAATGATTAAAAAAAATCTATAAATAATTTCAAATCGTAAATTAAAAGTTTTGAGTTTAGGAAATAACATTAAGTAACGTTTCAAATAAAATGAAATTTTTAAAGATCAACCTAAATATTTGTAAATTTAATATTGGTAATAGAAAAGCAATTCTTAAAAATTAAATTATTCGACCAAATTTCAAAATAAGGATCCGTTGGTATTTGGCGATTTTTATGGCACCAACGGGCGATAAGTTACCAAATGTAGAAGCCAAATATAGTAGTGTTTCTTGCGCTGTTTGCAATTCACTTAACTTACAATTGCAATCCGTCAATTGGCACTGTTTGGCGAAAAGGTTTTTTTTGACGCCAAATCCCAACGGCCCCTGTTCTACGATTTTTCCAGTTACTCATTTTGAAATTATTACAAACATTATTTGCAAGTGAATCGTAAACATTAAAAGAAAAAGCCGCAAAAAAGTGACCAAGGTTCCTATTTTGCGATTGGTCAAAAACAATAAAAAAAAAAAAAATTACTCATTTTTAAATTATCATTTGCAACTTTTATTCTATGATGATGTATATTTAATTTATATAATTTAACAAACATTTTTAATTCCCTGCAATACTAGACATAGTTTATTGGCCATAACATCAAACAAATTTTGAATATTTCCAGTGTTGAGAACTATTTTTTTAAGCAGTTTGTTTTTCAGCCTCTGTTTCACTCGAGAAGGATGGGCGTCTTTTTTGGTTGCTTGTTTTTCTTGATTTCTCGTCTTCTTTTTTTTTCTTCTCTCGCAGCACTTTTACTTGGACTTCTTTATCATCACCCTTATGCTGGATCATCTTTTTTCATTTCGTTTTCCGGCGGCATATCTACCGTCGACTTTGCGCAAATGGCCACTTTCCAGCAAGCGTTTGGTGATCATCTTAGTTTCTGGGTTGTTGGATACGCCATTTTGTTTGGAATCCAGGAACTTCTTTATGGCGTGTAAAGTGATAGCAGTCTTGGGAGTTGTCTCAGCAACGGATTTTAGGATCCATCTTCGAATTTGGTTCTTATTGGAGAGTTTCCTCCCTTTCCTGGCTTTGACGGCATTTTTGTCCTTCATAATGGATTACTATGGATTGCAATTACTATTAATGGATTACAATTACAATTAATGGATTACTATTAATTATCAGCAATTAACGATTTTAAAAGTTAAATTACAAAAGGAATAAAATATTCAATGTTGGTCTCGTGTTGATATAAAATGATGTTGCGTGATACTACTTAAAACACGAGCCAAACTCTCCATCAGGATTATTTATTTACTATATTTTAAAAAACTTGTTCTGTAAGCGTGTTACTACATCATTCGTAAATTCAAAATGATAGAGATTTAAAAATAATTTTGAATCAGAAAATTATATTAATTGATAAACTTATTTTTGGGAATCTTTCCTCAATTCAATGCTTTCATGAAATTTGTTTTTGAAGAGTGTCGAGATCACTTTAAAATCGAAGAAAAGTATATAATAATCTATTTAGCGAAATTTTTTAAGGTAGTTTAAAGAGTTAAAAAAATTGAGAGATAAATCCTCATTTGTTAAGTGGGGTTTATTTATTTGATTATGAATTGCTATTGAATTTTCAATTTATTAAGGCATTTTCCTCTAAAGGCTTTTACAGAAAGCTAAATCATAAAGCTCACTGTCGGATTCTTTTCCAGAATAATTTTCCATCATTGGCGAATTTCTATGGAATTCAAATTCTATGCTAAATTCGTAGAATTTAAATATTTCTATGAAATAATCAAATAAAGAGAAATAATTTATATGTATATGTGTGTGTGTGTGTGCGTGTGTTTATTATCATGTGTGATCATGATATTGTCCTGGCTAGCAGTCCGTAGTGTCTCCAAAATTCAAAAAAAAAAAAAAATGAAGTTATAAAAAATAATAAGTAACAGTATAAGTTATTATTTAAAACAGATTAATCTTCTCGCTCAACGCGAGAAACTTTCATTTAAAAAACTTTTATGTAAAATAAATGCTGATTTTTCGCACGATTTTATTTACACGTGTTTTAAACTGGCATGGAATATTAGGATTATTTATTTCCTAATGTTTCATGCCAATCGATTGTTATTATATATAACGATTGACCCATATTAACTTAGGTCACGATCTCTGCAGTTTATTTCAAATGGACTGGCTTTCAATATATGGATTATTGTTTCAATATCATTAAAATAACACCTAAGGATTAATTTATGTTTATAAAAATTTAACCATCTCTTAACAGACTTCTCTGTCTGAATTTGGTAGTGTTTTTTGTAGTATTTAAATAATTGCTTCTTCATAAAACTCTAGTGCTATAAATTTTTGTTATATTCCGGTTGCTATTGAATAGAATATTGAACCATTGAGGAAGACACCTATCTTGCAAGCCGGGAATATTTCGCCAATGTTCCGCCAATTTCTTTAAGGATAATTTGTAATTAGAGGAATTCGTAACTTCTTTTTCCGAATAATATAATGACTATTTTATTGCTATTTTAATATTATTTGCAGAATTTTTATTTATAGTAAATAAGAACAGAAATATATATTCTTTTAAATAATTATTCCGATACATTATTGATTATGCCGAGCTTGTTACTGTTTTAAACTAACTGTGGCATTATTATGTCAACTTGGCGACTTGTCATCCTGGAGATGAATTTAACACAAAGAGTACAGGATTCTAGATTTTTTACTTTGAATATTGTTGTTCTTGTGGGAATTCTGCACTTTAGGGTACCGATTTCGTCAAGTATCTTTCCCGCGCCAAATGGAATATCTAAAACTGCAGTATTTCGTAACAGCAGCAGCCATTTTGTTTGTTTAGACGGGGATTTGGCGGAAACCGCAAGGGAAAAATCGCCAAATAAAGAAGCGGAACCCCAAATTGCAAAACTCCCGTTCTTGTAGTTTTCTGACCAATTGTTTCATAATTTCATAGGTTTTTGAACATTAGTATATTCTCATGTGTATTTTGTCTAGTAAAGTATTTTTACCTATAATAAATTGAAATTTATTAAAGGATTTCATTTTTTTTTTTTGTATTATTTTTATAGGAAAACATATAGAAAACTTAATTACTTTTTTTTTTTCCTTACGGAAAGTCGTAAAAAAACTATGAAGCTAAAATTTTACCCATACTCAATATATACCCCGACTCATGTCCTAGTGCTTAGCAGCTAGGGTGCAGAGAGTCGAGCTCCATGCCTGCTGAAGACACTGATGAAATCACTGCTCTCAGAAGCTAAAGGATTCGATTACTAGCGTGACAATATGTGAAAAGGTGTCTCATATAGATAGTCAGGCTGCCTGGGAGGAGTTTTTCGGGTTTTCTTCCATACGACACGCGAATGATGAGCTATTACTTCTAAAAAGTCCTTTTGGAAGGCATTGTTTGTGGGATACGTAGGACGTACATGAGATTTACCGATATTCAACAGAAAAATAAAGTGTTCAATATATAGAAAGAAAGTCAATATTTGCATTGCCAATTTTAAGGTTCAGGCAAAAAGTCATAATCGCTTCTGTCGGATTATCGGGAATTCTAATCTTGAATAACACCTTAAACAACCAAGTCCTGAACATTCTGCTGGAAATCTTAAGTAAGAAAGTTGTTCTTTTCTGTTACTGCAAAAGAAAATTTTAAAACATTATTGAATTGAATGATAATTTTAAAATTTTGACTGCAAATAAGTCAAAATAAAATAAGCTATTTTAGAAAGTCAAAACTAATCTAGTTTTAAATTTCATTTCAAATCTATTACTAAAAATATTTATTTATAAATTTAATATTTATCTTTCATACGATATGAACCATCGCATATTATTAATTTAATCCAAATTCAATACGCCGAACTTTAGGCTTAACTTTAAGAAGAAAATTTATCAAAATCTTTGTCTTCTTTTACCAATAATATTTTGTTCTAAAATTAAAAATGTTTCAGTTCAGGGTTTAACATAAGTATTATTTAGTTTCCCCTATGTTTGTAATATATAAGAAATATATTATCATATTTATTATCTATTATCTGATAATTATTATATATTCAAAAAAATATTGTAGAAATAGTTAGAGCCATAGTTCAATAAGAAATAATAACAGTTCATGCAATGAAATGTATTCAATAAATTCAATGAAAATTAGCCATCCTTAACTTCCTTTAAGAGCAAGCAATTTCAAGATAATCAAGTCCTTAACTGCAAATTAAACCTTCCGAGAAACCCATCCTGTGAAGAAGACCGTAAAACGAAACAGCAAACTTGGAGAAATATTTACTTGACCTTAGAGGCGATATTTATGAATGGGCAACGTGATACGACTCTACAAATGAGCCATGAATGGAGTACGAGTTTCCTCATAAGGTTCGCTCTAAAGGTCCTTTCACAACTCATATAGAAGCCTTTATGGAGCAATGACACTTCACACCGAAGTCAATTGACTTACGATGGATGTCTAGATTGCTGCGACTGCAATATCTTAACACACATGATTAGTGATGCGCCATTTAGGAGATGTATGGGAAGTTTTTCTTATTAATAAAGGATTGAAACAGAAATTGTCTGTGCGTGGCGAGAGAGAGACGAAAAATTAATTCACGGTTGTTTGTTTGATAGAAAATCAAGTAACGAATTTCTAAAAATAAATCCCTCCGTTTAATGATTTATTTAGAAATAATTAATAAACGAGATGACAGATAAAAAATATCAAAGCTAGTTAATGAATATTTTCGGAATATGAAAAGGGTTGGTTAAAATGCTATTTGTATTTGAAAGCAGTTAATTTTTTATGTCTATTATTGAATATTTATATATAGTAAGATACGTTTAAAATTAGTTTCTTTTAACATAAATGATTAAATATTTTAATATTAAGATACGTTTAAAATTTAATTTCTTTATAACATAAATGATTTAATATTTTAATATTAAGGTGCGTTTAAAATTAATTTCTTTATGGCATAAATGATTTATGCAATGGAAAAAGGGCTTATGAAAGAAATATGATTACAACAATTTTTGTTGTTAGTTATATAAATGACAATTCATCATCATCAGTGGCGCAACAGCCGCATGGTGGGCTAAGGCTCTCTGCCGACTAACATATTTCCAGACAGGAGATGATACCATTTTTACGGGGTAAAGTTGTCAGCCCTACGCCTAACGTTCTACTATCATATTAGATCGGGACCTACGGTTTAAAGTGGATTCTGGATCCCTACAAGCATCCATGGTACCGCAAGGACTCGAACACGAAACCTGTGGCACCAAAGGATAATTCAATGGTTCAAAAATATTAATTTATAGTTTTAAAAAAATATGTAAGCATTATCTTTCTCTTTAAATTAATTTCTAATTAAACTAATTGTTTTAATAATATTCTGTTTTGACTACACTGAACCGATAATAATTTCATTTGAATGACAAACAGGCAGTTTTATGTTTCATGTAAATAAGAATTTCTTTTTTTTAATAAATAACTAAAAGAAAGTAACTAACAACTAGTCACTCAGTAAATCATCAACAACATTATGCTGATTTAATAAGTGGCTAGTGAAATGGTTTTATTGATTGACGCTTATTCATAAATATAAAATATAATACATTATCTTACAACCACAGCTACTTGAATACAATTTTAAAATTTGATATATTTTTTTGGCAGTCACAAAAATTCATAATAAATTCTTTAATAAACTTTTGTCGATGTTTAATGTCTTGAGAGCGAGCGAACAAAGCGTCTACAAAAGCGAGAATCTCGTGTTGAAGCAAAAAGAGGCAGGAAAGGAGGCATCCAGACATGGTACCTATGTAAGGTACCTATTACATAATCCTTGCATTCAGGCTTTTGTATTAGTCAATAACGCAATTGTCTCGATTTTATCCTAACTTACAACACATTAAAATATTTTAAAATAGTCTTTGAAATAAAATATTTTTTGTACATTTCTTTTTATTATTGAATTAGAGCTGGATTGCTTTCTATATTTTAATTTTTCCATCAAAATATGAAAATCCTTAACAATATTATCTATGATAAGATTTTTTTAAGTAGAATTGACGAATAAGCAAATATATTTTGTGTGTGGCCCGCGGTCTTCCAGGCTACTAATATAATGGTTCAAAAATATATCAATGAAACTTTATGTACAAAGTTTTCAATAATTTATTTGAAATTTATTTTTATATGTGTTCAAACTAAAAAAGATGCTGGTGGCATGGACGCTTATTGGTGGTTTGGAATCCACGTTAAACTGTAGATCCCTGTCTAATTAACCTAAAGTATGCATAAAATGATCTTAGAGCGACAAACTAAACCTTCTAATCATAAATATTATATTATTTGAACAAATTGCATTAAGTTCAATTATAAGTAACTACTTATCAAAACATACAAACTACTTAATTCATCGAGTTAGAAACTGCTGGTAATAAAAAAAAGGTTAGCTTAAATAACTTCACCATACGAAAAAAAGAAAAAATATCAAACAGCTTTCACCATTTTTTTTTTTTTAAGAAATAAATGACCATTATTTATTCACATTCTGCACTGTCTTCCTTCCACAAACGACGACAGTCACGTACAAAAGTGTTTTGACTGGTCTTATTTCCATTTCCAAAGTCGACCATCATAAACGCCGAATAAAACCATCCGCCGCCAGAAGTCACGTTCGTCTCCAAGAAGTGGAAGAAAAAAAAAAGGTACAGGGAAATTTAGAGATTTCCGATAATATATGGTGTTCCGGGCATTTGAAGAATATTTGAACTGTGCTTTTCTTCGAAAAGATCTGGTGATGCATGTTTCGAATTTACCTGAGAGAATCTGAATGTACTGGCTCCAGTCTCTTTGTATCTGTATGGATTTATATTTCCCTTTTCTCTCGTTTTTGTATTGTTACTGGCTTCATTCTTTTCGATGTAGTCAGACATTTTTGGCATGCTTTTATCTTCCTTTTTTTGGCGGGGGAGAGGGGTGGTCTATTGAATACTCAGACGTGTTGAAATTGACATTTGAGTTTCAGGCTATTGTTACCATCTGTTTGATAGTTGTACCTTTCATTTTCAACTGATGGTTAAACGATACATTTATCTTTTACAGTAACAAAAAATGAGTGCAAGGGAATTTAGTTGCATAATGTTATTAACATTTCTTGTAAATATGTAAATAAATTTTATATTTAGTTTTTATTTTAATTGTTTAGTGGATTTTATTTATTCTAGAGTAAGTTTTGTTCGTGTAAAAATACGCTAATCTACACTGTACAAAAACTAAATACTAAAAACATTACTAAATTAACGAGGAAATATGGGAAGGTATTTAGCGATGTCGGCCATCGATCGAGCGAAGCTCTAGAAAATGAAATCTCGCCATGATATAGTTGTTATAAACGAAGAAAATTTTAAAGAAAGAATTTTCATATTAAAAGATTGGAATCAACTGAATATTGATAAGAGAGAGTTTTCTCGAACATTCTACGTCACCTTTTCGAAAGTTAACTCAGCTTTATATAAAGATTTTGGAGCTGCATTTAGACTCAGATCTAAATAAACATTTAGATCTGAGTCTTCGGGTCGTAAAACATTTTTATCTATATGCTCCTTTAGCAATTTATCAACGAATCTTTAGATGTTTATTTTGCTTGTATTTGTTTACAAGCTTTAGTGTTTTGCTTGTATTTGTTAACAATCGTTTTTATTTTTTTGTATTTGCTTACAAAGCTTTTGTACTTTGCTCGTATTTGCTTACGAGCTTTTGTATTTTGCTCGTATTTGCTTACAAGCCTTTGTATTTGTTTATATTTGTGTTCAAGCTTTTTGTATTTCGTTTATATTTGTGTACAAGCTTTTGTATTTCGTTTATATTTGTGTACAAGCTTTTGTATTTTGTTTATATTTGTTTACAAGCTTTTGTATTTTGCTCGTATTTGTTTATAAGATTTTGTATTTTGCTCGTATTTGCTTACAAGCTTGTGTATTTTGCTCGTATTTTGCTGACAAGCTTGTGTATTTTGCTCGTGTTTGTTTACAAGCTTGTGTATTTTGCTCGTGTTTGTTTACAATCTTTTGTATTTTGCTTGTATTTGTTTACAAGGTTTTGTATTTTACTTTTATTTGTTGTTCGCAACAATTTTAGTAAAACTCTATTTTTCAAAATGAACTTTGTATAGCTTTGCTGAAAAATCCATTTACAAAGAAATCGACCAGCTCGACTAGCTCTGACAAATTTGGATGCTGTTATTTCATCATTTTTTGTCCGTATCTCTCTTTATCAATTTTGGTCTCATCGTTTTCAACGAAGCCATACATTTTTGGACGTTCGAGTTTTCTTTTTGTTAAGAGTTAATCGAATTCTCAGACGAGTTGAAATTGACATTTGATTTTCAGTTCTATTCTTAACGTCTGTTTGATGAATGAAACTGGAATTTGGCATTAATGGTTAAATGTTGTATTTTTTATAATAAAAGTCACGGATGTTAGTTATGAGACATGAATAAAGATTTTTATTCTTTTCGAATGCTCAAGATGGAATTCCAGATGTTTCCAAGACTTATTTTAACATCATAAAAGTGTTCTTTTTAATTTAATTGTCTTTCTCGTCATTTAATTTTATAGTTTCATTAAAAAACAAACTAAATTAAAAACTAAAATTGATTTGAGAAATTTCATTTTTTGTCAATTCTTAAATTACATTTCCTATTGCTTATTTTTCTCAAAACTTAAAAATCCAAAGTTTAAAGATTTTTAAATTAATAACATAAGCAATAATCTTAAATAATTCATTATTTATTATCTATTATTTACTATCAGAAAACACGATTTATTTGATTAGAGTTTTTAATAAATTATTGTTAATGAAAAAATGAGCTTTATTAGAAAGTGTTAATCCAGTTTAACATTGTAATACTAAAATTAAAAAAAAACGATAGCAAAGAATCAGTTAAGAAACACAAACAGTGTAAAGCTAGTAAATGTATAAAGAACAGTACAGTAATAAGTATAAAAACATAAAGTATTATAACTGGAAGTCATCAGAATTTCTCCCATTAGCATTAATGTTCACCTGATATACGTGCCGCATCAATTTCAAAGATCCGAGTTTTTAACGGATCATAGCACCAGTTAAGCTGATTACCAACAGACCGTTTCGTAAGAAATGCTTTGAATATACTCTATAGAAAAACCCCAATAAGATATAAATCAGGTGGCCGAGGAGGCCATACGACGGGGTCACCACGCCCAAACCATGAATTTGTAAATGCTCTGTTCCAAAAAGTCAAAAAGTGAACGCCATATGTGTTAAAACCACAATCGACGATATACATTTCCCAATACAATCTTACAACGTTGCATTTATTCCCTTTCATAACGGCCAAACGTTGGTAAAACGGCGGATGTTGAACGTACACAGGTAATGACTTTAATGAGGAACTCGCGTGTGTCCACCTAAGTGAACCTAACTATGGTTTCCCGTGTTATTCTGATCTTATCACTGTTTTCTATTCTTCCCCCCAAATTTGCACGTGAAAAGTTCTGAAAACACTCTATTTTTAATACTTGGAATATCATCCAAATTATTCTTATTCTTTCTCACATTCAATTAGAAGATTTACCTAACTCGTAATCACAGTTGTAACATGCATTGTTAATATGTAGGAAGGTCTCTCTTCAAATTCAAATCATTAATTACATGTCCACTGTTTCACTGTTTTAGAAAGAAAGATATTCAATGGACTTATAACAACATCATGATTTGTGTTAACATCTCGCATCGGCCATTAAGTTTTTTCAAATGGTTTTCGTCTCTTTAAAATGCGAATGTAGGGTAATTACCCCTTCCGTTGAACCCAATACCATCTCATCTTCATACAAGAGTAAAATGTTTGTGAAATACATTAAAAACAAGAGGTCCACTGGAAAAAATTGAGATTTCAGTACTGTATTTTAAATCAAGAAACAATATGAAACTACTAATGCCTATTTCATTATTAGTACTAATTCTTAATTAAATTTGGAAAAAAACATCGTGATTCAGTTATAAAATAAATAATATTCTTTTTATAAAATTAGCATTGTCGCAATAAACACGAAAGATCATTGATAATCAAATTTCTCGCTTTGTTGAAAACATTCATTTAATCTCTCTAAAATAGCTGATCTTGTCTCCTCTAATAATCAACCGCTGCAATCTCATCTCCAACACTTTATATGTGTTTATTAATATCCACCGAGTAATGTCGTAACCGTTGTTAGGATAGCTGTACCTCGAAACTAATTAGGACACCCCACAAACATAGCGCGTCTATCGCAACGGTGGTGCCCGCTTCTCAAACAAACAGCTGATTCATCCTCGCAGGTGTTTGGAAGGTTTCGAGGTTGTATAGGTGACCGCCTGTCATGCTCAGACAGGAACGCCTCGTTCCGCGGAACTTTGTCGCGCTGTTTTCTGTGCAAATAGCAATCTGTGACGACATTAATCTAATCTCGTCCTGTGTAATAACTGGAATAACAGAGAAAGAAAAACGTATTTTGTGACTTGTATACATAGTATAAATTTTAAAAAATAAGTAGATAACCATGATATGACATAAATGTAAATTTTTGTTGCCTATCATGCTTGAATGGTTTGCGATCTGATCTGAACCATTCTGTTTACTTATTTTTTTGTTTTGAAAAGATAAAAAAAAAAAAAGAATATTTTTTAACAACAAACAGTTTACAATTATTATTTACATTTTTCAATGTAAATAAAGACTATGTATATTTTAATTATGCAAATGGGTTTCTTAAATCAGTGCTTAAAATATGGGAAAATATTAAGTAAAATAATTTATGAATGGATAAATGTATTACTACTAATTACTAATTATACTAACTTACGTACTTACTTAATTACTAGTTATTACTAACTTACTAGTACAAAAACTTAGATGGGATTTTTAGAGATATTTTTACTATTAAGAAGTTTAGAATGCAATAGAAATTTATTGTACAAATATAGATGCTACAAAAAAAAAAACTTCGATAATTTATTTGCGATTACCTAAATTACTCAACAGAATTTTTTTTTTTTTTTTAGTTATATAAATATTTGATTCAGATAAAAAATATGATAATGTCTAATTTCTTCATTTATTCATGTGGTCTTATTTTATAAAATTCAGGATTTCATACAAGAAGAAAGAAAAGAAATTATATGAAATATACGTCCCCATTCCATTCATTTATACGTAGCATAATTGTTAGCCTAACCATAAAAAAGAACAATTCTTTCATGGCATGTTAACATGATTTACATTTCTAATTAGATGGTAAAAAAATGTCAAATTAGATTCAGATATTGCGGAAACGATTTTCTACCCCAATTACTTGTCTAGTTACATAGAATAAATATTTCTCTTTGCCCACATTTAACCACCACGGGGTCTTATAAATTTCGTGGAAATTTTTATCTCCTCATCTTCGGTTAGTTTGCCCCATCAATTATATTATAGTTTCTCATTAATAAGCTGTCTAATGAAGAGAAAAACTCTTATGAAGCGACCATTAGGTTTTTTTTAATTTTTTTTGTTACTTTAACAGAATAGTGCGTTTCGAAACATATTTTTGAAAAAAAAAGTACTTCTGTAAAAACGAAATGTACTCTACAGAATTGGAGTACAGATTATACAGATTTTTTTTTCTATTATCTTTAAAAATATTTTATTTTTAGTTTATTACATTGATAACTACACGACTTTCGATTTATAAAAATACCGATATAAGGTTAATTGCTCTAGTATGAATGTTTTGTTGATTTACATAATGATTCGTAAGTTTGTCGAAAGATAAAAACTTAGCTAAAAAGTTTTTATCTGTGAATGGAATTTGGATCTTAAAGGAGAAAGTATTGAATTTAATAAATTTATTGAATTAAAATTGTTAGTGAAAATATTTTATTTATTTATGAAGTATAATACTTAAAATTAAATATTTAATTCAGTGTATAGTTTTATAATAAGAGACAAAAGTAGATTTAAATTTTCTTTTGAAATTTTTTTAATTTTATAGATTTTTTTTTCACAGCACTTCATTTAAAATCTAGTAAATTAAGTCAATTTAAATAACATATTTTATTTCTCAAGAAAAAACATTAAATATTTAGCACTAAAAATTTAAAACGCAATAACGCTTACTAATCAATATAGAATTGCTAAAAGGACTTTCCTATGTTGTGAACTGCAATTACCATTCAAATCACACCACCCAATCACCCCATGTTTGACATAACAGTATCGAAACATCACAGAGGTTTATGATATGAAAGATTACAAACATACGATATAAAAATACAGTTTAATTTTATAGTTAAGGAAGTGCATACAAGAAACAATCATTAATTTCAGAATAGTGGTTTCCACACAACTGCAATAAATTTTATCATTATATAATTACACATGCAGTAGTCAGACTTGCTATCGAACGACTATATTGAAAACATACTACTTCAAAAAAAAACCGTAATAAACGTTAACAATAACAAAAAGTAGATTTGTCAACATGCTACTAAAAATAATTACACTATAAAAAGTTACTGTATAACTTTGGAATTAGAATAGAACAGTTAGTAGACTACAATCAAATATAGTTAATAAACGACAATAAAATGTTATATTTTTACTTCAGATAAGATTTATATTAACTATGTTCTATTTTCTCTTCTGTGATTGTTTTTTGAAAAGTAAACACAATTCAGCTTTCACAAAGCAATGTGTAACTGAAACACCAGTTCAACTAGGTCACAAATGCTATTTGGAAAAGTAAACACAGTTCACCTTTCACTAAGCAACGTGCAAAACACTGAAATAACAGACTTAAGGGAACTCTACTAAAAGAAGTTTTTCAAGACTACTAAAAAGACTAGTCTTTTAGTAGTCTTGAAAACTTCTTTAGTAATTTCTTCTTTTAGTAATTTTCTTTTTTTAATAAGTTCTTTAAAACTCTACTAAAAGAACTATAAAATATAAATGTCAATAATTATAAATATAAAAGTCACTGATCTTGTGATGCCATCTAGTAGCTAAAGAAATTTGGCAACAAAGCGTTTAAAGATCCGTTTCATCTACAAGGGTTTTTCCCACAAGGATTAATAGCCCGGGGTAAGGGGCGCTTCTTTGGTTGTCCAGGGCATCGTAGCGGAGAGAAATCCTGGTCTCATCTCATGAACTAAGTTCCGGAGCTTTAGTAACCATTTTTTTTTATCATGCTATTTCTCATCTTCACTGGGGTTCGAGATTCTTTTGAAAAATTCTCAATTCTCCAAGTATCTGCTGTCTCTCTCACCTTCTGTCAGCCATTCTCCCAGTTCTGTCTTCAATGTCAGCCATTCTTCATTTCCATCTTAAACATATTTCTCAATTCAATTTTCTTCAAGTGGTCCTCTCATTCTTCCAATCGTCTCTCTCTGTCAACATGTGTGTTTTCAACTCTAAATTCTTCTTTTTTTAAACTCAAATTTACTTTGCCTCATTAGCCAGAACCTGTATCTAAGGGTCCACCTTATGGAACCTATTGATTTGAGGGGAACATAATTGCATTAAGTCCCACGTGGCTGACCCCTGACTCTCTGTAGTACATCAGTCCTTTGCCGGCAACCCTTTCATGGGATAAAATCCAAATGTGTCAACTTTTATCCCTTCGCATCTCTTTTCATTCAACCTAGCGGTCAAACATCAGAAGAAACAGGAACATACCACCTGTTCCAACTTGATGTCCCCAACTGGCAGGGCCAATTAACCAGCCGCTTCTTCATAGAGAGATAAATTCATCATTATTTTTCGGCGAAAAACAAACCCAGTCAGCTGTAGTCAATAGGAATAATCCCTATCAGATGCGGCCTTTCTTTGAATTTTTAATTGACCTACTTTTACCAAGTTTTTACACAAATATTTTAAAAACTGTATACATTAAAACCACCAATAAGTGACATAAAACTTAAAAACAGTTGCCCATTAAACATAAAGTTATAAATGAAAGTTACAACATAAAAGTTCCAGATTAAAACATAAAAAGAAAAACTTATGAAACAATTTTAAATGCGTATCGACACCACAATATTCAATTTTGCTCTAAATTAAGATGCAAAGGTTTAAGGGATTATTATAACCATTGTTACTCCTTAGTCAGTACGCCAGTGTCAGTCGTAATAATAGATCGATAAATACTAAGAACACTGATGATAAGAGATTATGAGATAAACATACTCCTGTTGAAAGATAAATTTCTTGCAATTTATTTTAACTGTTTTTGAAATTTTAACTATCATGAAGTAATTAATACAAATATATTGTGGAAAAAAAATTAGTAAAAAATATTAAGTTTAACGAAGTTATTAATTTTTTAATTTTTTTGTATTTTAAAGAAAAGATGTCTCTTTAATAAGGACAATTTTATTTCTAAAAATAAATGCAGCAAAAATTTGATAAGTATTTTTAAGCTATGTCTTAAAAGAAGAATATGTTTTATTAGTCATCGAAGAATTTAATTTATTTTAATCATTAAAAAAAAATTAATTTTGTAGAATTTATTAATAAAAAATAATTAACAGTAATATAAAATCTAAATAAGGTTTGTCTATAAATTATATTTTTTTTCGCTGTTTTTGTTAAAAATTGAATTAAATTAATTTAATTTTAATTGCAATTTTAATTTTAATTGAAGCACATTTTAATTAAAATTTTAAAAATTTAGTTTTCCTCATAAAATTAGAACCTTCCTTGTGTATAGTAGAAATTATAATTAACTGAAGACATCAAATAATAGATTGTTAAAAGGGAAATTTAATAACAACAATTTAATAAATTTGAATAAGTAAAATTCATTGACATATTTTATTAATCAAATTGTGAATAATTTTTAATTAAAATATAAATTACAGATGAATTATTCTAAAATTATACAAATTTTATTGCTATTGTTACTAGATCAATTATTTCGATTATTTTTTAATGCAATTTTTCTAATCTATACGAATTTTAGTTTATTTAATATTAATCAGAAGATGCTTGGATCTCGTGCTGCCAGTCATTAAAAGAAATATTGACGTGTCCAAATCGATCATTTTGACCTATGGCATTCCAAACTAATTACCATTGTTCTTTTGATATGCCATAATTCATCGAAATCCATGCGTCACTGAAGCCTTAAAACCACCGAATCTAATTGAATACACAACATGATGATAATCAAATGTTCTTCAATGGTTATCACAACAATTTGTTTCTATCAAATCTATAATTAAATTATCAAACTAAATGTGTGCAATATCTATAAATAGTACCCTTTTACAGTCTATTGTTATCAGGAGAATAGCAATAAAGTAATTCGGATTACATTTCTCTCATCTCCCTTGCACAATAACTAAATGTTGCTCTTCGCATACTTCATAAACAGGTCGTAAAAAACAACTTTATTTAATTATTTACCATAAAGTTCTCTCAATCACAATTCTAGAGCTTATCGCCATTGTTCTTTCCGAAATAGCAAACGACATTTTGACTTCTTCTTGTTGCCATTCTGCGAAAGCGAATTATCAGATCAGATTTTCACTCAACCGTATGATGACTTCTATAACCGCGTGATTTCTTTTTTTGTTTAAGACAAAAGTGTATCAATTGTTGTTGTTTATTTTGAGGGTATTTTCGATAACAGCCATGGTGGCAGTTTTTTGTTTTGTTTTTTACCTGCTTGAAAATCGCGAGAGAGGTATTATTTATTGACATTGAGATACCAGTATGTTAGAGGCGATCAACCATGGCACATAATCTCTAACCTTGTCAATAATAAATGTCTCTAATGAAATAAAAATATCCGTAATCATAGATATTAGTAAAAAAATCATGTGACTTATTAATTTACAAATCATACGAGTGACAAGAATTGGAAAAGAATTCTATTTATCACGTTTTCGAACATTCGAACATAATGTTTAATTCTTAGATTTGAAATCAAGATTTGTTTTTTAAGTAAGATATTACTCATCTTTACAATAATGTTACTGTTCATTTATGTTTTTCAAATAAGACGTTACTCATCTATACAATAAAGTTGCTGTTCATTTATTTTTTTCTTGTAAGACGTTATTCATTTATACAATAAGGTTACTGTTCATTTATTTTTTTTCAAATAAGATGTTACTCATCTGTACAATAAGGTTGCTGTTCATGCATTTTTATTCAAGTAGGACGTTACTCATCTATACAATAAGGTTGCTGTTTATTTTTTTTAAATACGACGTTACTCATCTATACAATAAAGTTGCTGTTCGTTTATTTTTTTTTTCAAGTAGGCCTGTTCATTTATTTTTTTTTTTCAAGTAGGCCCTTACTCATCTATACAATAAAGTTGCTGTTCATTATTTTTTTCAAGTAGGACGTTACTCATCTATACAATAAGGTTTTCATGTATTTTTCATTTACGGATGTTCATGTATTTTTTTTTTCAAGTAGGACGTTACTCATCTATACAATAATGTTGCTGTTCATTTCCTGTTTTTCAAGGAGGACGTTACGGATCTATACAGTAAGGTTGTATAGATGGGTAATAGCGTCCTACATGAAAAAAAAATGTTTTTGCTTTTAAATCACAGATTTAAACATTAAGTTATAATGTTCGAAAACGTGATGAATAGAATTTTTTTTTCCAATTTTTGTCACTCGTATGATTTGTAAATTAATAAGTCACATAATTTTTTTGACTAATTTAAATCACATAATTTTATGTTGTGGATAATGTTATGGAAATATTTTTTATTTCTTGAATTTCATGTGTATAATGAATTTCATAAAAATGAAAAACTTAATATTTTAGACCTGTCACATTATTTACAAGGCTTATATTTTTTTATTTATTTATATTAATTTTTCGATATAATAACAATTTGAAAATAAATTTTATTTAGTAAATGTTAAACTAAGATAAATTTATCTTCAACATCAATATAAATGGTCATAAAATAGCAGTATTAAATGGTCATAAAATATTTTGTAATTTTTATTAACTGCACTATAAAGAAATATTTCGTGTTCACCTCTTTAAATTAAAATATATTACTTCTTACCTTTACCTTTTTTGAATGTTATAGTATTTTTTATCTAAGTCATATTATAATTGTATATAACTAATTATAAGTTAGATTTTTATAAATAAAATTCATTTATATGCATTTGTTTACTAAAATACATGTTAGCACGGGAAATATATTTTATTTATTCATTTCAACTTTTCGCTAAATTATGTATATTTCTTTTTTAAACTAAAATTTGAATTAACAAATTCTTTTTAAAAAAGGAAGATGCAATTATATAATTAGAAATTATGAGTATTTTTTTTAAATAATAAATTAATAAATAACAATAAGATGTCAGTAATTGATTACATTTCAATTAAAATAATTAAATTCTAGGAATTTTAATACCAAATTTAATATCAAAGGGAAAAAAAACCTCTTTGAAATCCGGTTTTTTTTTCCTGTTCATTTTATTTATCTATTTATTGTTATATTTTCGCAATTATATAGGATTTTACTTTATTATGTTGTATAAAATTGATAAATAATATTCAAAACTGTATCTTCTTTTACTAATATGTTGTTTACAATATATTCAAAATTATATTTACATGTCCATAAATAAATCATCATCAATAGCACTGCAGCCCAGAGTGGGCCAAGGCTTTCCTTTGGAGAGATAGTTATGCATTCCTCTGGGTGACAAGGGTCCTCCACTTCTTAGCCTTTAGTACAGCAAAAATCTTCTTTTGCATTGCAACTTGGGTTGTCCCTCTTCCTCTTTGTCTCTGCTGCTTTGCCAAAACGAGTCTTTTTACAAGGCTTCAATCATTGACTCAAAACACACGAGTAGCACAGCTTAATCTATTGATCTTAATTAATTTTAAAATATCTGGGTCTTTATAGCATTTATAAATTTCTGCGTTGCACTGTCTTCTCCCACAATCCCTTTCCCTAACACCTCCAAGAATAGCCCTTAAAATCTTCCATCAAATATACCCAAATGGGCCTCATCAGATTTTGCCAAAGTCCATGTTTCTGAGCCATGGACCGAAATAGGTCTAATAAGGGTTTTATAGAACAAGAATTTAATTCTACTGCTTATGAACTGTGCATTTAAACAGATTTCTTAACACAAAAAAGGCCATATTGGCAGACACGATTCCGGTTTTTATTTCAAGTTATATTATTTTGACAATTAATTTCTGATCCTAAGTATTTAAAACTAATAAATTAATATATAATTACCAATATTACCTTATTTTTGAATCTGTACTGATTCAAAAGTTAGGTAATATTGGGTGTATCCTGACAAATATTTCTTGATGAAATCTTATATTTCGTTTATAAAAAAAATAATGATTTTATTATTAATTGTTTACCTTTTCTATGAAAAAAATCAAATAGTTTAATATTAAATAAACTTCAAGAGTGGCAATCACTAAATACTTACAAAAAAATGTATTTCTAGTTGTGCCACACACATATACATATATTTCATGTTAAGAAACGAATCACCTCATATACATTTGTTAACAAATGAAGAACACGACAGGGATGCCAGAATGAAATGCAAGAAAAACACGAGAAATAAAACGATGGTTTCCCTCATTTGGATGTGCTCCAAATTTCGGAACAAATTATTAAGAATTACATTATTACCACCCACGGTGAACAACAAAGAGAGCTCGTGCGGACGTCGAGTCTGCTGAAGAACCATTTTACTTTATTGCCATCGTTTAAGGCGGAGTTCTGGGAGGCGTTCATTTTTGCATCGCAACGCTTCTTTGATTAAATACTAGAGCGAAATGAAATCCACCACAACCCAAATGAATTCAAGTTAGAAGAAGATAAAATAATGCTTGTTTTGATAGATTTGTGTTTTCTGTTGACAAAAAAGAGTTATTTTCTTTAAAAAAAAAAAAATTAAAACCATCTTCTCTACAAACAGCAGTAAAAAGAAATATATATATATATGTTATGTTTGTAAATGAATTTTTCTTTTTTTGTTTTGAAATTAAACTTTAACAAGCAATATAAAAAAAAATTAAGTGAATTCCTACTTTTTCTTTACTATATTGAAGAAAAGTCCTTTACAAATAAAGTTTAAATTTTGCTTTTACATCTGGCGCCATGTATTATTAGATACATGCAACTTAATTCTAGAAAAAAACTAAAATTAATTAATTAAATTTAATTACTGAATTAATATTTGAAAAACTGCATTAACATCAGTGTCATCCACTACAAGTTTCAAAAAAATATATTGAACTTGAGTGGATAAATAAAAAGTATTTTATGAACGATTGAAAATTTGAACAAGATATATATAGGGAGAGTGTGAGCTAATAGAAGGAATTGAAAAATTAAAACCATCTTCCCTACAAACAGCTGTAAAAAGAAATGCATATATAGATGTCATGTTTGTAAAAGATTTTTCTTTTTGTTTTGAAATTAAGCTTTAAAAATTGATAGTATTATCAGAATTTTTTTGAATTTGATGATGAACATTTTATTTTATATCCGTATACACTTACATTTTTTTCCTAATATTTTCCTTCTCGATGCAAGGGCATATGCACTTCTACTAGTTTCGTGGGCCTGAATGGCCGAATGTCTGGCGCTCGATACCATAGGTTTTGGGTTCGAGTCTCCGGCGGTGACATAGATGTTTGCTGTAGTTCGGAATCCACTTGAAGCCGTAGGTCCCAGTCTCATATGACTGTAAGAGCAACAAGGAGCCAAATCAGATCTTCTACACGCGGGCGCTCCATCACAACAAAAGTTGCCCCCCTCCCCCTTTCCCTCCATCCTTGAGTAGATTACTCATTGGATGTTCGCCCCGCACTTCAGGACACTGAGGATTAGTCAAACAACACTAGTTTCATCTATGAACACACGAAGCTTATTGATCATTTAAAATCAACCATAAATTCGGGGAATCAACTTTGATCCCTGTCACCATTATAATTTAAATATAGCAGCCCAGTGCCAGCATCTGAAAAAATTTACAATTTTCTCTGTCGTCCTCGAACCCAGCTTCCCAGACCACTCATTTATTGGAATATTTCCAATATAAACTAGCTAGCATTCATTAAGGCTTACTTGTCTGGCTACTTTTATATTAAAAGTCCAATGAACTTATCTCTAGGCCACTTTACATTTTTTTATTCTAATAATATATTATTTCTGCTTTATTTTCCTCATCATCATCAGTGTCGCAACAGCCTCATTGTGGTCCGAGGCCGTCTGTCTAATGGCAGATTTCGAGACTAGAGACGATTTACTTCTTTTTACTGGGTAGGGTTGTTAGTCTAACGCTCCACAGCCATATAAGACCGGGACCTATGGTTTAAAGTGGATTCCAAATCACTACAAACATCCATGTCACCAAGGATTCGAACCCGAAACCTGTGGTATCGAACGCTAGAGTTTATATTCATCACATCATTAATATTTTCATAAAATATATTTATAGGTATAATTCAGGTTAGTGAAAATTCTCTTATGTTTCAATAAACTTTTAAAGTTATCTTTCTACAAACTCTTAATTCGAAACATTTAAGCTTGATTTTTATGTTCTTTGATAAAAAAAATTTATCGAATCAAACATTGCGAATTTTGCTTGAAAGATACATGAAAATTCCCTTTAAGGTTTATATTTACTTTTTAATTTGTTGTCCTTATGTATTAGTTTACATTATTATTAGCTTACAATTCATTTTATTATTTTCTATGTCAATCAGCCTATGTATTTATTAGAGTATCACTGAAAATGAATATTAAACTTACTATAGATACTTGTGTTGGTGATATTTCGGTAAATATATGTTTTTTCAGTACACGATCAAAAACTTAAACTAAAATTTCTGAAATATGCTGTATCAGTATACTACAATCTGTAAGTACCAGAAGATGCTCCGCTCGATTAAAATTCAAATTTCCTGGCAGCTGACCAACTGGAAACAAACCGCAGATCAAACTGTTCTCTAGATATACGCAAATTATAATAAATGCTATATATTCCCATGATAGATTGCTTTAGGAAAATTCCAATTTCTGTGGCTATTCAAAGATGAAACAAAACATTATAACTTAAAAAATAACGTGAAAGAAATAAAAATTCATGTTTAAAATTTGCATAAACTATTCGTAAAATATTTATGTTTATTGGAATCTACGGAATCTTAACTGGTAATTTTTTAACTTATTATTATTATTGATAATATTTTAAATACATGTTAATAATATTTAAAAACTGTTATTTTATTCATTTATTTATGAGATGTTTATTTTACGTACTTCATGCGTTTATACTTTATTATATTTAATTACGGAAATTTTTATAAAATTGAATAATATTAAGAAAGATAAAAACATAAGCAATAAAAAACAGTTTAAATGTAAGTTTAATAGTTTTAATGAAACGAATTTGACATAAACTATTCGTAAAACCATTATGTGCTATATTGTAATCTACAGAATCTTAACTGGTAATTTTTAAATTATTATTATTATTGATAATATTTTAAATGGATTTTAATAATAATAATAATATTTTATTCATTTATTTATGCGATATTTATTTTAAGTACTTCATGCATTTATTGTTTATTATATTTAATTATAGCAATTTTTATAAAATTGAAAACAATTAAAAAAGATAAAATAAGCAATAAAGAATAGCTTAAACGAAGCAATTTTCGAATGGCATAACAAATTTTTAAAGTAAATTGACATATGTACTTAATTTAAAAACAATCCTTTGCTTTTATAGATATTTAAAAGAAATTCTGTTTTAATCGAACAAAAGTCGTTTAAATTCTTAAAGATATTTCTATTTCACTTATCAGCTAATTATAATAACTATATGCTCACGGCGAATGACGTAAGTTTTATTCTCAAAATGTGTTGCTCTACTGCTTCGAAAAATAAATAGACTCGGTGGTGAATATGACATTATATCTCATATAGACAATCAGTCTTATTGATTTTATTTTCCACAACAAAATATAGATAATTAATTCTGAACGTCTTTCCGAAAGTGACCTCTCCACGCCGAGCAAAAGCAAGACGGAAATTGAATCCGCAATAGCTTGTGTTACAATCTGCGCTTTCAAAAACATATAGGCTTCATAATAAGACTATTGTGGCGCCGTGTCATTAACAACCAGATTGGATAGAAGTTTATTTTGCTTTTTCTTTCTATACTATTATTGTCTCTTTTCCATATAAGGACCAGTGAAACAGGGCAATAACCCTTCTTCTGCATACTGTTCGCAGCATATAATGCGAAATACGATGTCCGTAAGATATCGTCAGACTCTTTGGCCAGTGGTAACGTGCATGGCTAGCTAATGTGTTTGAGGACGCTCGGGTTAGAATTATATGGCGACATCCGTCGATGTCTCTGTTTTCATAAACAAAGAGACTAGACTGTGATTATAAAAATCATTTTAAATGCCATTGCCTATTTTGGAAAATATTACATCTCTATTATCTCATCCTGGTGGCCAATTAAATAGCACTCTGGCCTTTTAGTATCACAGGCTTCAGGTACGAATCCTGGCTGTGGCATGGATGTTTGTTGGTGGTTCGGAATCCACGTTAAACTGCACGTCCCGATCTGTTTAGTCAAAATTGCGCACAAAATGCCAGTAGAGCGACAAACCAGACTAAACCAAATCTCTGTTATATCGGAGCCAGAATGCCGAAAGACTAGTGCTCCGCGTCTCGGTACTGCAGTTTTCGAGTTCGAGTCCGTTCGAGTGAATGTTTGTAGTGGTTCGAAATCCACTTTATACCATAGATCCTTGTCTAATATAACTGTTGGGCGTAAGGCTGACAACCCTACAGATTAAAAAGAGCACATCAGTTGTTTCGGAATCTGCCAGTATCTAGACGACCACCATGGGGCTGTTGCGCCAATGAAAAGGATTCCTTTATACCTCATTTGAAGTCAGACTAATGCGACTTTTCTTTCACTCACAGGCAAATGCGGGCAATTAATACCAAAAAGTCTTCCAGGAAAATATCTCTAGCGCACGCCCGTGGTCTGTTTATGCACATAAGTAAATGAACACGAGTTCCACCCATATACTACTGTGCCCAAAAAGTAAGACCAATAATTTTTTTTTTTTTTTTAAAAACTCTTTATTTATTCTTCCAAATTTATTTCACCGCCTTCAAAGTAATCTCCTCCGAACACAATACACGTATGCCAACTTTTTTTTTCAATCCTCAATGCATGCTAAAAGTCATCGGCAGGGATGGCCTTCAAAGCGCTCGGCGATTCACGTTGAATCTCTTCAATCAACTCAAAACGGTGTCCCCGGAGTGGTCTTTTGAATTTAGGGTATAGTCAGAAGTCGCACGGTGTAAATACGGTGGTTGTGGAACGATATGGGTTTCATTTTTTGGCGAAAGAGTCACGAAGATTCAATGCAGTGTAAGCTGGCGCATTCAGTGTTTTCTGTACCAATCGAGATTTGACGTGTTTGAGGCCCAAAATGGAATTGACCGATCCTTTTGAAATTCCAACGTCATCATCAAGGTCTCTAATTGTAAATCGACGGTTTGCAAGCACCACATCTCTAATTTTTGAACGTGAGCTTCGTCAGTTGAGATTGATGGTCGGCCAGAGGGCTCTTCGTCTTCAACTCTTTCTCTACCTTCTTTGAACTGTTTTTACCACTTGTAAGCATTTCTTTCCGATATAGGAATGCTCAGCAAGTGCCTTCTGTAACATTCTATACGTTTCGGCAAACAAAATTGAATGCAAATTCATTGCTCAATTAATTCAAACATTTCATAAATCGCCTGAATCAGTTTTAGCATCTCACAAAGCCAAGCGCAACTCAAACACTAATGAATATTCTGACGTCAAATTTCACACAGATGTCGAAGACAGTACCTGCAACCTAAAAAAAAATATTAATTCCATAAGCCCCGGGAATTTTAAACTGAAAATTGATCTTACTCTTTGGACACAGTAGTAAGTAAATGAGTCCCATCCATATACAGTAACAGCAAACAAGATATTGGTATTTTTAAATTATTCCGTCAGCAGCTGTGTGTTTGCGATATATTTTTTAAAAAACTATCAAACAAAAACGCTATAAAACGAGAGTTTCTCTCGAGATTATCGTCACCCAAGCAAGAATAAAGTGCTATTCTTTTTCAGTGGCTTATTTTATTACAACCGCAGACTTCGCTTTAATTTTTCATAAAAGTTTTTATAGGCCGCTTTCGTGAAATGCTTCATAAAACTAGAGAACTACGTTCAACAATCAGTGGGCGTGATTACTAAAAAAACACCATTACATTAGCTTCCTAACACTCTTCCTGAGATTTTACGACTTTTTTGCAGAGCATATTTATTTTTCTGGATAAAATTTGTCCCAACTCAAAGCTCGAGTGTTCAGTTATAAAATACACAAGTCATTTTAAAGGCATGGGGAAAATTATTTTTAGGTAGTGGTTATATTTTGAATATTCTAGATACACGTGATTTAAAGTAGTATTTTCTGAGAATCATAAATAAATATATAATTTATGAGATTGAATGTTCACCGTATTGATTAGTGATGAATTTTTAAATAATAATTTAACCGCGCAGATTATTTATATAAGCAGCAATGAATTTAAAATTACATTTTAATCAAATGTTCAAGCTATTTTTAAACATTATTTTAATTCTCTAATTAAAGTTCAGTTTGACTTACATAAATCTATTACTCAGGTTTGTGAAAAAAAATGTAACATATTAGCATATAATTTCAAGAAGAGTGCTCATAATTGAATTCATAAACAGGAGCTATAAAATCATAAACAAGATACAATTATTATTATGATTTGTTTCATTTTTAAGATTACTTGATTGAATAAATCAATTAATTAGTTAAAAAAGATAGATTACGACTAAAATAAAATTTACTGTGTAAATTTATGTTAAAATTTTATTTACATTTTTAACTATCTCTGCATATATTTAAAACTATACTTAGTGCTTGTTTTGTAATTCCGCTAGTAAAACATTTTTAAATTGTGATAATATTCGTGGAGCCTAGTGACCGCGTGACTAGCGCTCGATGCCACCGATTTCGGGTTCGAATCCAGGAGGTGCCAGGGATGTTTGTAGTGGTTTCGGAATCCATTTTAAACCGTAGGTACTGGTCTAATATGATTATAGAGCGTAGGGCACCCAGTAAAAACAAATATCTCCTGCCTCGAAATCTGCAGACGGCTTTGGCCCACCATGGGGCTGTTACGCTACAGATGATGATCATATTCGTACATCAAGTTTTAAAAAAAAATATCCTTAATTGAAAATTCTAGAGAAAAAAATGCTAATGCCATTCATAAATTTTTATTATTACAAAATACTAAATGTTAAAATATAATGCATAAAAATATTCTACAGCAGACGATTTAAATTAAGAAATCATCATCAGCGGAGCAGCACCCCCATGGCGGGGGAAAAGGCCGTCTGCCTACTGGCAGATTTCAAGACAGGAGATGTTTTTTTTACGTGCTAGGTTGTCAACCCTACGTTTTAAAGCCATATTAGGCAGGAACTACTGTTTAAAGTGGTTTTTCGTTCTACGGTCATTTTTTCAGCGAACTAGACAGGGACCTACAATTTAACACGGTTTAAAGTGAATTCCAAACCACTACAAACAACCAAGGCACCGAGCCACACAGCGTTAGTCACTCAGTCATCAGACCCTCAGTTAAGAAACAGTTACTTTCAGCTATTATTCTAATATATCAGAAAACATTTTTTTTGTTTTTAAATATTTCAAAAACAGATTAACTTTAAAAAAAAACTAATACGTTTTCAAAATGAGATGAAAACTTATTTTTGCTCTATTTTCTCTATCAAAAAACTTTTGATTTTTTTTTTTTTACTAAAATTTTGATCAGCAATATCAAGTTTAAAATCTATTAATATTCTGAAGAACATAGAAAAAAATCGAGTTCATTTATCGAGTTTCAAAATAAATTATTCATGAAAGTTTACTCCTTTCGATTTCTGCAATAAAGCGTTATTATTTATATTGCTTTGGGGCAACAATTGTCCTTTTCACATTGTTTTATATGTGAGAGTTCTAATGATCTCTTGCAGCATTTTAATAGATTTCAGAAACTTTTTAACCTCCATTTGTTCGAACTTTACATGTTCTGCTTTGAGAAATTCTAAGAGCCAAAGTATTTCTCTCACGAGATAAGAGAATTTTTACGAGTTCGCTATTGCGATTTTAATATTCGACTTCTTTTAAGATCTGGGAGATAATGTAACAACAAAATTGTCTTTCGTGTAACCGACTGAGATTTAAGGTTTAAAAACCGAAGAGATTAAGGCCACTTTTGAATAACTTAACCCAAGTCTTGTGCAAGTAAGTTTTTGACATTAGATTTATATTCTTCACTAAGTTAATTGACAGAGATAAAAGTGAAAGATATTAGAAATAATAATTTTAGTGTTTCAAATTATTTCTTAATTTGAATTAGATATGGCTTGAATGTTAAGAAATTTTTAAATTTGCTTTTTGAGTACTTAAATCAATGCAGTTTTGTAACCATTTCGATAATTTTGTGCAAATCAAGTGAGTAAAGAAACCAGATCAGCATTAAATTTATTTGAAAATCACTTATGCATTATTAAATTTCCTTATAAATTATATTAATTTCATGACAATCCTATTATGTCTTGCATGCTTTAGTAAAATTAATATTTATATTTCAATTCTTGTTTAAGTAATTGCAAAGAAGGTTAGAATTTTAGTGATGTAGTGTGTCCAATTGGTCATGAGGTTTTTTTTTTTTCCATAAATAATTTTTAAATATCAGCATATTTTACTATCTTAAAGCATATTTTCTACTAGCTTTGCCAATATAAACCGATTAAAATGATGAACAGATATGAAAAACTGTATTCTAACATGTTTATATACCCATGCATTTTCAGGTCCTAGAAATGTTGTTGTAACATTTGACTTTACTGAAAACCAATCCATTACAATAAGGATCACACACAAAGAAGGAACAAGCAGAACAAAGTAAACATATCGTAAGACAATGATTGATAATAAATCGGTCTCTCACATCACAAAAAGTCAAAGGGATAGAGAGTAAATAAAGAAGGTAGGCACTTTTATTTTAGTCCACGAGGCTTCTGGCTTCACAATACAACTGTAAGACTTCTCTTTCCCTGTTCAGTCCTGGATATTTCAGAAGATGTTCTGAATTCATTGTTCCAGCTCTACATATTGAGCAAGTGTTCGAAGCGAGGACACCCTATCCCTGTTTGGGTGTTCCGCAAGACAATCGTGTACGGTTCTTAATCGAAAGTTGGCAGCTGCCTCTTTACGTGGTCTAGTGTTGAAGATTTTCCAGCTGTCTTGAAAATTGTGCCAATTTTTGCCTTCAGATAATCTTTCAGTTTCTTAAAATTTCTCTATGAATATATTTCTTGAAAGATTCTGGTGGAACTTGTTACTTTCCAATATTCACGTGGTTTCCTGTGAATCTGCTGCTTCGTTACCTTTAATTCCCATGTGTGATGGTATCCACAGGAATACAATTTGCTTGGCTTTAGTTCGTAAATATTTGATATCTTCCTAGAAATAAAAAGCAGTAAATTTTAAATATAATTCTTCACTGCATATGTATTTATTTAGTTAATAATGCCAAATTAGCAGATTTAACATAAGGAGGTAGTGTCCCCAAAACCGAAAAAAACTCTAATACTGGACTAATATTCCTGCTGATGAAGTTATTTATTCTGATATAGTTATTCTTATACAATTAAGTTTTTCGTATAATATGAAAAAAAATTACTAAGATACTTTCCATAATTTACTAATTTAATTTGTTCTTATTTATTCTTATATATGCATCTGTTCTTATATATGTAATTATCATGCTAGTAATATTTTTCATTGCTTGATATACATGCCTAAAAAAGATTTTCACGTATTAACAACCTAAATATTTGTCAAATAAAAGACATCTCGGTGCCTGATGGCCGAGTAACTAACACTCGGTGCCGCAGGTTTTAGGTTCTAGTTCCGACGGTGCCATGGATGTTCGTAGTGGTTCGGAATCCACTTTAAACCGTAGGTCCCAGTCTAATATGATTGTAGAGCGTTGGGCTGACAAATATACCCAAAAATGAAAACATCTCCTGCTTCAAAATCCGCCAGTAGACAGATGGCCTGGGGGCTGTTGCGCTAAAAAAAGGAGAAATACCTCACACTGGCCAAGGTGTCAGATTATTAAAACTTGTAATCTTGTTTTGATCAGTAGCTATATTTTTTTTGTCATTTACAGTAACACATTTTAATGTTCATGTTATTGGAGTAACAAGATATTTTCTACAATATTATTTTCATATATATTTTAAGTCATGTATTCATATTTTTAATTCGTTTTTTTATGTAATAATTTATACATCCTACATTATGATTTATTAGTTAAGCAAAAACATTTTAAATTATTACACACACAGACGTCTTAAATATGTGCCATGTGATAAACGCCCCATTGGTCAAAGTTGTCCGTCATTAAAACTCTTCTCCTGCGGATATCTTAATTTGCATGCAAAAGGGGCACTGTTCATTCTCAAAGTGCTCTTCCTTCCTCTTTCACCACCGCCAACTCTTATTCCAAGTGCCAAAAGGAAAATAGTTCCTCCGCAGTTACACATTATTGTTATTTCTGTTCGCGCTCCGTCAGCTGATTAAGTAATTGGGCGAGAGTGCCTCGGCTGGACAGAGTTTGCTGCTGCTGCACCACTCTTCAGTCGTCTTCCGCGCTGGGAAGAAGGGACGCTGAGAAAAACAACAACAAACCGACACATGTTCGAATGAATTGAGCTGGTGAGAAAAAGATGGACAAACCGAAACGGAGGTCGATGTATGCAGGGGTCCTCTCCTGAACCCCTAAAAAGGTCCAGTAGCAGGAGATCGCTCAGAATGAGGTAATTTTACACTTTTTGCATGCGCTTATGGGGAAGATGGGGCTAACTCTTAATTACTAATCTCATCAAGGTCAAACTATTTAAAATGATGGACAAAATTACATTCAATATTGACAGTAATCAAAAATTCAGAAAGATTCCTAATTAAATTGTGGTTTAAAAAATTTGATTCAAATACTGGCTATCGAGTCTTAGTCGTAAATAATGAATGAAAAGTTTTCACAGGTTCAAGCAGGGCCGGATTTAAATGAAAAAGAGGCCCTAGGCCATTTCACTTATGAGGCCCTTTCACCTCCCATTTTTTTTATACATTACTTATTATGTTTGTTTATTATTCATATGTGTAGGATTTCTCCTTATTTTTTGATTCAGTGTTTTAGTGTTTTACTGTTTTTATAATAGCGTAATTCTAATTTTGCTAACAATTTGAATGTAGGCCCCTCTTGCAGGGGCTGCCTCTCTTGCTCTCTCTTATAGGCCCTAGGCTGAAGCCTAGTTAGCCTATAGGAACATCCAGCCCTGGGTTCAAGATATATTTGTTCTTTATATTTCTAAAAAAGTATAGTGAGTGCGTTTTATATGATTTTTCCCAAGACATGTTAGAGGATTTTTTGATGAAGAATCCTTTTTTTTTCTTTCTTGTTGTACTGAGTATTGATCATTGAGATCGACGTAACACAATTTGGGAATTGGTAAACTTTAAACATTATAAATATTGCATTAAATTTGAAGTTAACTGACGGACGAAAATCTAAAGCAATAAACTTTATTATTAGGTTAGACAGGCACGACAAAAATATAAATTGCCAAAATTTAACCTTTAAAAAATTGTTATGTTTTGACGAATATAAATGGATCATTTTGTTAAGTTATCAATAAGTGTTATATGTCGTTGGAAAGGAGATTACAGAAAAACTAATTTTGCACTTTTATTCTGTCAAAAGTTATCAACAACAAAAAATAATATACATCTCGCATTTCTTTATTTTTTCCAAACTGTTTTCTTGAAAAGATTAAATTCTTTTTAAACATGATAGCCATGGCATTGATGCACAACCATTTTCTCCCCCTCCTGGTTTTTGTTTCCACTTCTTTTGTGATAGTGTTAAAATATTTACAAATAAATGTTACACTATGCGTTATAAATAAATTTATTAAATACAGTCTACAAGCGTAAATATTTACAAGCAATGTTATCAAGGTAAAATAAAATGTTATCAGTGCTGACGTACGAAGAATTATTTGCATTTATTACTGACATACGAAGAGTTCTTTGCATTTATTACTGACATACGAAGAGTTCTTTGCATTTATTACTGACATACGAATAATTTTGTATCATTTGTTAGTCAATAATTCTGCAGTTTATTTTTATTTTCCAGAATAATTTTAATTTAAAATCTACATATATGTGTCGGTGTCACGGAGGAAGTTATTGTTAGAATGTAAGTTTTTAAAAAATTTTAATAGTTGCTCCTAAATATTTCACAATATATAATATGTATTTAAATGCTATGTGTTAACAGAAAATAAAAATATCTCTTAACTTCAACAAAGTAAAACACAGAAGTTTTGCGTACAAAAATCGAAATATGTTTGAAAAGACAATTTCCAAAAGTTGACGTAAATTTAATATTTTGTAACTCATTTTAATTAAAAAATTATTCATTTTAAAAGATTTAAAAGACAAATTACTAATGTCTTCAGTATAAGTGCTGGAAAAAGTTTTAAGAATAATTCTAGAAATTTATAGCCTTATTCAGATTTGTCTATCAAAATAATCTCAAGAATTTTATAACCATTGACATTTTACAGTTTGATAATATTTTACTATATTTATTTGTAAGTATGAACTACAAGCTTAAAATTGTAAAGAAGAAAAATTTTTCGTAGTAGATGCATGTATATTGTAAAAAAAAAAATTTAAATACTATACAATACCTGTCATACAAGTTCACTGATATATTAATCATATTGTTTAACGAAAAATAGAGATGATACCACCAATGTTTTGGTTTCTCGGATAAAAAGAGACAAGTTTTTCAGAATATTACGATCAGATGGACTTTAATGACAAATATTTCATTGTATTTAAATTGCTTCAGTCGTTATGGCAACAGTAAATCATTTGAAAAGAATATGGTACGGCTACTAAGTTTCAAATTTATGTTAACAAAGAATTGTATGCTAAATTATATTTAAAGCCAATTCACAATTCAATATGTAAACTATATGTTCACAACAAGTATAATACAATTCTGCTGGATAATATTAATATACATCTTGTGCACGCACTGTAGGATGCCACAATTCTTCATGCTTGTTAGAAAAAGAACAGAAAAACAACAGTTTTTGAGAAATATCATTTTGATATGGTTAATGAATGTTCATCAATGCAGTATCACTTCTAATTGCAAGAGCTGTTTAATTACAAGTGAAATTGTGAGTTATTTTAAAATATATATATATATTTTATGGTACCTGATTTTCAAATGGTTGCTATTCTATATATTAAGAAATGAATTTTATGAGAAATTTAATTCATAGTATAATGGCATAAATATTTTTTGATATCAAAAGTTGGGGAGAGAAGTAGCGATATAAAAATATGTATGAACGAAACTTAAAGAGAATAAAAGAAAGCAATTATTAATTTTTGTTCTTTTTTATTTATTTATTCTTTTTATTGTTTATTTATTTGTTCTGCTTGTTTATTTTTGTTTTTTATTCTTTTGTTCTTCTCTTATTTTTTCTTTCATTTTTATTTATCTCTGTTCTCCATTGTAAATCCAAATATTGAGGTATCATTTAATTTTTAATGGTTATTCTTGTCCCATACTATTATTTTTTAAATTCAAAATTAATTATTTTAGTATTATTTAAATCCCACTTAAATTATAAAGTTTTTGATTATTATTTGCAAATATTTATGAACAGTTATACTATTTAATATTTATTGCTTTCTTATCAACAAAAATTGTTACTTCATAATTTTCCCTTTTTTTTTTTAAATTTCTTTCTATCTTTAAAAGAATTTTAATAATTTAATTCTGTATTTCGTCTTAATTTTCCCTTTTTTATTTTTGAGTTAACAACTAAACTTTGCAATCATGATAATTAATTAAGAGCTTTTACAATCATGATAATTAATTAAGATTTAAAAAGAATTTAATCGTTGTTCTTGTTTTCTATGAACTTCGTTATTGTAAATCGCTATTTTATGAAAGATAGATTTATGACATAAAACTTTTAATAGCATCCAATAAATTCGATACTTTAGTCAATAAAGTTTCGAAAGTTTCAGTGAAGAAAACAAAATATATTCCTAAGGACAGCCAATAGCCATTATGCAAATTATCTGTTCCTTTACTTGAATAAATTATTTATATATTATATAAAGAGTGATAAAATATTTGTTTTACTCACGGCTTTAGCAAATTTTGTTTGATTTTTAAACTTTTCCAGGAATTATTAACTTAGTTGTAGACACTTATTTTGAAATGGTACTCTTTTATGCAAATTTTATAACACTTCTATTAAATTGAAATACAACTTTTTATTTTCTTAAAAATATTTAGCATGCAAGTCGGTTTGTTAAAATCAGTTTTAAGACTTATTTGATTAAAAAGCGAGTATTAAAATTTATAATAAACTAACTATTTTCAATAAACTGCATTAAAAATTTGTTTGGAATTTTACTGACTTTATATGTATGCAATAAACTATTAACTGTTGAAAATCGTTTAAATATAATAACAGCACAACAACTCTTCAATCAATATGTATTTTATGAAGCCTGAAAACAATTAAATTTATTTTGCTCTGTGGTTTTATTGTGGTACCTTACTATACATGGAATAAAAAAGTTTTCAAAAAATTAATATTTTAATTCCAATAAATATGAAGGAATTTGCAGTTTTTTTCTGCTCCATCAAATATGTTTGCATATTCTTTTCCAGTTTGCCTACGAATCTATTAAGTTTGTTGATCATTTTATATTATGTAATGCTGCTTCGAATGATCAATTTGTTCCTCATGACTGTAAGGTGAGGCAGTTACAATGCCTTCTAAAGAATTTTTATGCATAACCGTGCAATATTTTGTGTTATACTGGAGAAAATTCGGAAACTACAACCAGTCAATTTTACTGCCAGCGATTCTCATGTTACAACATCTACCTAGGCTATTCGTTTGTTAAAGGCTACTTAGGCTACTCACTTTTTAGAATCAAATCTCAGCATCCTGCGTACTAGAAACACTACTCAGAAAGATTAAATTTTATTAATTTATGCCTCTGTTACATTTTTGTAATGTTTGCAATTCATTACACATAACAATCGCAGTTACTTGGCGCACGTTGGCTGAAAGATTTTTTGACACCAAATACCAACGCCCCCTATTTTTGCGATTTTACCCATTTATTAAATTATCTACTTTATTAACTTATTCGATTTATTTCAAGCAATGTAATGCTATTGGTTAAGTGATACGTTTGTTAATTGTAGATATAGTGAGCAGTCCACGTACAATTTCAATTTATTCCTCTCTCTCTCTCTGTGAGGTTTATTATCACATATGATGAGGAGGTTTAAGGGGTATTTCTCCTTGTTGGTACTCCGTAATCGGTACGCCAGTTGTCAGTTGCCAGTATTCCTCTCTCTCTCTCTGTGAGGTTTATTATCACATATGAGAAGTATTCTGAGTAAATTAATTAAAAACAGTTTTTAGTAATAAAATAATGAAATATTTTACTATACTTTGTGTACTAAAAAAATAAAAACATTATTGTTGTAAGGAAAAAATTTTTTTAAATTGAACTGCATTTTATTTAAAATAATATTAAAGATATTCTACATTTTTCGTTTTTACAGTAATAAGAGATAACAACAGAATATTCCATACTAAAATATTTGAAAAAGTAATAAAATTATATTGATATATCCTAAGAATGTAATAAAACAGCTTTTGTAAACTACATTAACGGTAAAAATGTAAAAAATACTGAAGCGCATTAAAAAAATCTATCCATGGTTTTAAACATGTCATTGATAATTATGAGGAAAATTCCTCATTACATGTTACGCTACACACAAAAAATGATATTCTTAAAAAATGCATATTTTAGTTCTATACAACATTTGCATGTGTTGTATTTGTGTATTGAATCAAACAATTTACACTTATAATTATTATTCCTGAAGCTATTCAAAAATTATTTAACCGCTTAAAATGGACACACACACTTTTTTTTATAATACTGTGCAAAATAAATAAATAAATAAATAAATTCATGGAAAAATACATTTTGTTTCATTCATGGTGAAAATGAAAATTATGCTCGTACTTATATACTATGTGAATTACATAAAGATAGCTATGCATTCATTATCTTTATGTAATTGACTTTTCTGACCTTCATTCATTATCTTAATTCCCCACACGTCAAATTTCCTCTTTCCTGACACTTTCATTTATTTATGACAATACACAAATTTTCGCATACTAATATGTTACAAAAATTGTCACTGGAAAGACAATAAAACTGAATGATTTTTGACAGTTAGATAACTACTAGCAAAAACTACATAAATAAAAAAAAATTCCATACAGTTAACCTTCATTTGTATTTATATAAAATACTTGTTACATTTTTTTAATGATGCAATACATTCTGATTCTAAATGGCCTGTTTGATATTGGCATAGCAGCATTGTTTACAAGTTTTCATTTTGTTTAAAGAAGGTGAAAACAAAATAGTGACCTTTTTTTCTCTTATTTTACAATTCAGTGCATGTGTCAGAAATCTCACATTTTCTGATGCTGAAGTATCATAGTGATAAATAAAATTATAATAATTCTTTTCTTTCCGTCTTTTTTTCCATGTACATTTTCAATTAAACAAGTAAAATGTCTATTTGAAAAAGTGTTATGGCTTTATAAGACTATTTTAAATAAAAGTTTTATTTATTTTCGAAATGGGGTTTTTTTTTTTGTAATGAAATAAATAAGGAATATTAGAAAGTAAGTTTCGTACTTGACAACTCGGATAACAATAAAGAACTTCTGGATAAATGCTGTTTTTTTTAGCTTGAAACAAATGGCTCTCAACATTTTCATAAGCTTATAATTAGAATAATATAAATAGTTTTTATGATTTTTATAGCATGTTTTTGATGATAAGTTAAAAAAACAAGATTTGAGTAGATTACAACAGTTAACCTATTATACTTATTTGACTACTGACTGCCACGCAAAAATTAAGGAAAATAAGAAAAATTACTATTATATGGGAAAAAATTTCTTTATAATAATTAAGCAGCACATGCAAAAAGAAAGGCTTCTTCAAAATATAATATGCAAATTAGTAACCCTACTAGAAATTAACGCTACAAACGTAAAAAAACATAGCCGTAAACAGACTTAAAAGCATTTGTAGTAACAATTGGAAGTTTTAATGCGTAATGAAATTTCTAGATAGCCATGTTTAGATATGAATACTAGAAGTTATTTATCTGAAAAATTAGAATGGCGAATCACTGGGCAAATAGAAGCTCTCTAAAATTAATGCACAAAATGGCTAATATGAGACATGTAGAGCTAATTACAAGTTCCGTAGATATCTTCTATTTGAGTCTCTGAACAGCCTTTGATACAGCAATGAAGTTTGCTGTTAACTGAATTAATTAACACCATCAATTTGATTATAGATCATTACTGTTCTGCCTGTATAGCTGTTAGAGAGGTCATCACATTCTATAGTGGAGCTGACTGCATATTGAACTTAAATTCTATTTTTTTTTTGTCCCTTTTGTGAATTTTTAAGATGTTTGTTCTTTATGTTTATTAGATGCTTTTAGGTTCTCCCTTTATGTTTTTAGATGATTGTCCATTTTTAAGATCCCTTTTGGGAATTTTTAATGTTATTGTTTTCTTTTATGCTTAACTTGTGAAGCACTATTTGATTAATATTTTTGTCAAATTTCATTAGATTCTGATGAATAGAATCTTCATACAATTTTCCAGATTATTTCTTAATTTTTTGAAGAACAATTTATATAATAATTAAATCAATCAATATGTATATATGAATGGTTGTATGTCGAGAGTATTCCAATGCAACTTAAAGTCTATAACATTTAGCGTTCTAATTTTTTTCTCTAAAGTTAGTATTCTTCTGTCTGTTGCAAAACAATTACGAATACATTCAAACTAGCACTTTTTTAATTAAACAAAAACAATTTCTATATTGCGTGTCTGCCTGGTGCTACCTGGTAGTATCTTGCCCCATCTGGTGACTTGATATAGAAATTTTCTTTAATTTAAAATTTATTTTAAAATTAATTCGATTAAAGTTAATTGCTTAAATTAAAATTAATTGTTTCAATTATTCATTTTTTGAAGTTTATGCAATTGTTTTCTTTTTAAATATATTTTTAGTTTCTTTTTTTAAATATTCTTTTATATAAGTTTATTTATATTTAATTTATATATATATATTTTTAATTTATAAATAGCTATTTCCTATAATTGTTTCTATACAATTTGACAAATCGCAATTTTTAATAATTTGTAGTTTTCAAAGCGATTGAGATTTTCTCTTGATTTTTTTTTTTTTTCACTTTTACTTTTTTTCTCTAATAAAACATACCAAAACTAGTATTGAAATAGTCGAAATCTCGAACAAATTCTCACAAATTATTTTTCTATCAAAATGTTTTTTGTTAAATCGCCGGTCTCTAATTTGGAAAAAAGAAATTGTTGAAAAAGTCACCCTTCTGTGTCAGCAGCTTAGGGAAGGGTTTTTCCATGGAACTAGCTAGTCATAAATATTTCCCCTTCCTAAATAAATAGCCCTTAGATAATAGGATTATAGCTGTGTAGGGGAGTAAGTTCTTGGAAATAGTTTGGCTGCCTTTTTTTTTTTTTTCCGAATGAGTGACTGTGAGTGGTAATTTCATTTCGCTTTTTTTTACTGATTTTATAATTTTTTTCTACTTTATTACCCTAACATTGCTTTTCAAGAAACGTTAGCAAGTAGCTAAGTCAATTTTACACTAGATTAATTCTGTCATATGATATTTTCTGATTTTTTTTTTTCTGCCTCAAAATATATAGAGGAAATAAATACCCGACCAACGCCACGTAAACAGATTGCCAAATTTAAGAGAGAACTTTTCCAATGATTGCATAATACTTACCAATAAGTCTGAAATAATAATAAACACTTAAACGGTTTTTTTTTTCCCTTTTTGTCTTTACTGTTAATGGAGTTGTTTTTAAAGCATTCGCCCTAACGTCTTTTAATAAACTTCTTCTTTTTCAAAGGCGCAACAGCCCCAAAAGTCTGCCTACTGGCAAATCCTGAAATATGAGATGTTTTCTTTTTTATGGAGTCGAATTTTCAGCCCTACGTCCAACGTTCTACAGTCGTATTTGACCAGGAACTACGGTTTAAAGTGAATTGCGAACCACTACAATCAACCATGACCGGGACTCGAACCCGAAGCCTGTGGCACCTAGCGCTAGTTATTCGGCCATCAGGCCTCATTTGGAAAATTAACCACCTATATATATATATATATATTTATTAGGAACAAGTAGTGAAGTAGAAAGACTGTTTCGCGCCAAAAGCTTTCTTTAAGTTTAGAGTTTCATTTTTTTTGCAACTGTCAGAAAACTCTCAGAACTTTTATTAAAAATTTAAAAATAGGTTATTTTTCATTAAAAAAGAGGGGTTCATTTTTAAAGTGTCATAACAAAATTATATGAAAAAAAGGAAAAAAAAAAAAAATTGTGCTATGGTATGAGAATAATTTCTATGATAAATATTATTTAATTATCATTACTTCTTTTGACAAGAAACTAAAATTAGTAAAAAGTTAGTTAGAAAAATATTTTCAGTTAATCAATATTTTTATATAATCATTGAATCTGTATATAATCATTGCATATTTATATATGAATGTCGAGTAGAGAATATGTAGAGTAATCTAATGCAACTTAAAAGCTGTAACTTTTAGCGTTCTAATTTTTGATGTGTTTAGAAGTTGGAAAAAATATTTTCAGTTCATCTCTCTCTTCTGAAAAACAAATCGGCGTCGAGGATCTCCAAGGCAGCCATGCTATCGAATTCATTGACTCATTGCACTCTATAACAGTTCACCTTCAGCATCGATGCATGAATGTGAAGGGCACTCCAGATTGCCTGCCGACACGCAAACGGCTTTTTGCAAGTGCGTACGATTTACTATCCCCAAGTGGGAAAATGACGCTCGTGTCACATGTTTATTCTACTTTCCTGCACGGATGCGGAATTTACATATGCTCTAAGAACAACATCGCAGTATTCTTCTTCGACAAATATTTGTATTTCGCAAAACAACCAGTAATGCATCGATTGCCAATAAATATTTTTAATTTTTAGGGTTCTTAAGCGGCGCCTGAATGGCCGAGTGGCTGGCACTCGGTGCCACAGGTTTGGGTTCGAGTTCCGGTGGTGCCATGGATGCTTGTAGTGGTTCGGAATCCACTTTAAACCGTAGGTCCCGGATCTAATAGGATCGTAGAGCGTTGCAGGGGCTTTGTTACTCCGCGTCCGTGGTTTATTTTCAAATTACACGCGCCCCCTGGGTAATGCAAAGTGAGTAACGTCTGTGCAGCGCTTGCCTTAAGGCAACCAAGACGCCTGTCTAAGTGTTTGCCAGCTGCATTATAAAAGAAAAAGGGTTCTTATACTCTTTTTCATTTTATACCACCTTTATCTGTTATTATTTATTGGTATGTATATCAAAGTATATTTTTGTACATAGGACGAAAGTATGATTTTTTTAAGTATTTGTTATGAAAGTCAGGATTTTATCAAGACAGAAGTTCGTTTCGAAGATAAACGTTTCTAAAGCACATGCGTATATCTTCTTATTCAATTCCTGACAACCTCATGGTGGAAGGGCCAAGGCGCCTTCTGCCTATCCGCAGATTACGAAACGAGAGATGTTATTTTCTTTTTTACGGGGTAGGGTCGTCAGCCCTACTCCCAATGCTCTACAATATTATTATATAGAGACCTACGGTTTACAGGGGAATCCGAACCACTACAAACATCCATGGTACCACTGGGATACGAACCCGAAACCTGTGATAACGAAAGCTGGAGTGCTAGTCACTCGGCCATCAAGTCCCATGTGTATATCTAATTATCGGAAATTCAAAAGCTGTTATGAAACATAAATATAATTTTCGGATATAGCAATTCATTAACTTCCCATTCTAATAAAGTATTTGAGGTAAGCCCAATTCGCTACAGTTAGCATGTGGAGGTTTCAGGTTTCAGATTGAAATCCACTACTGGCGTTTGCTGCAGTCACTGCTATCAGAAACGAAGTGACTTGATGACGATATGGACATCGTGTGAGAGTGTGTAAGCATCTCTCATCTACAATCAAACTGATTTGTGGGAGTTTTCGATTTTTCTTTCATACAACCCATAAAATGGGGCAACCCATAAATATGGCCCCCAAAATGTCTTTCCAAAAACAATTTCCTCCTTCATCACACGTTGAAAGGCTACTCGTGGTATGCATACAGTAAGTAAAACTCACCGTTGTACCGCCGGAAAAAAAATCATAATGCTGTGAATAGGTGAGGATAGATTTGAATCCGTTGGTGGTGTAATTTCCAATCATTGCTTCCACAAACTATAAAGTTTCAATGGCAATTGAGGCAGTCACTTAAATTTTTTCTGTACATTGATGTGCCTTGTGTTCCACTAGGATATGTCATGTATAAAGATTGTGACGAGGGCTTTAGAAGACGATTTGCTTTCAAGAAGGCCTTTAAGGAATTTGGAGGAAGGAAGGAAGAAAGTTCCTTTAAGGAACTGTCCCGCATTTGTGTGCCATATGAAAGGATACCAGTGAAACTCTTACCATGGTAGACTGACAATCGAGAAAAAATATGATTTATACAGGCTGTCACAGTTATTCTTTGGATTTCATTCTTGATTTCTTGAAAGAAGTGATTGCAAAGACTATTCTGTTTCGTAAAATATTTCAGTTATTATTTCATTTAAAAATACTTAAAAAGTAATTGAATTAAAACATAAACAGAACTCTCCTTCTTAATCTAAAAATAAAAGAAACGAACTTGACTTTAATGGATAGACTTTAAAAGATAAGACTATGAAAGACAAGACATTAAAATGAAAAAAAAAAAATTTTTTTTTTTATTTAATTATCCTCAGTAGTGTGTTTTATCTTGTATTAATTCTCTAAAGTACATAGATAAGAGGTTCTCTTCATAAAAAAAAAAAAAAATCAGAACCACAAAGCAATAAACCACCACTATCTCTACAAGAAATAAAACGGTCTCTTCACAACTTTCGAACGTAACTTTCAATCTCTGAATGTAAATTACTTTTTATTTTTGTGTATTTCATTTCCTCCTTCCCACCACGCACATGCATACACGGACAGACTGACGGAGTCACCTTGACCACAGAGGGATACAGACAAGAATGAAAATTGATGGAGGAGTCTCTTTTCCCATTGGTCATTCCCCTCCCTTGACGTCACCCAAGAAAGATTTTGTTTTTGCTGCTTGCTCCTTTTGCATCCTCTAGTTCGAATCGCGTTCGCTACGTGGCGCTGCTGTGGCTGTTGTTTTCGGTTTCATCCAGATATGAGAAAGTTCTTTCAAGTAATTGTTTTGAAGATAAGAGATTTTTGTTGAATTAAATATTTTAAAGATTTAGATATATGAAGAATTATAAATAGAAAATCAGCAATTAGTTGATAGATAAATATTATAAATAAAATAAGAATATAAAAAAAAAAGACATAGAATATATTATGTGTTTTTCAATTCCTTCTATTAGCTCACACTCTCCTATATATATCTTGTTCAAATTTTCAATCGTTCATAAAACACTTTTTATTCATCCACTCCAGTTCAAATACATTTTTTTTAACTTGCGGTGGATGACACTGGATGTTAATACAATTTTTTCAAATATTAATTCAGTAATTAAATTTAATTAATTAATGTTAGATTTTTAGATTTAAGTTACATATATCTACCAATAGATGGCTTCAGATAAACTTAAAAAATGAAGGAAAATTATTTATAAAGGGCATTCTGCAATATAGTGAAAAAAAAAAAAAGTAAGAATTGACTTTAAAATTTTTTTTTTTTATATTACTTGTTAACAGCGAAGAATGATAAAAAGATAACAAAAATGTTAACTAATCAATAATTTAATTAACTAATGGACAAAAATTTTAACTAACCAATAATTTAATTAACTAACGGACACAAATTTTTAACTAATCAACTAACAAATTTTAATTACATCAACAATTTTTTCATCAGATTTACAACGAAGATATATAAATAAAAACATAGAAAAATGCTGACAGATATATTTAAAAAAAAAAAAGAAACATTCAAATTAGCAAGAAAATAAGTTTTTAAATTTTTCGTTTTTTTTTTTTTTTTTTTTTTTGTTTTTTTTTTTTTGGGGGGGAGAGGCTTTGACTAATTATGTTATTTTTAATTGATTTAGTTTTGTTTTTAATTTCATTGAAGAAAAAAAAAAAATGATGAAAGCGAATTTTTAGACTCAATATTTTGTAAATAAATTTATCATTAAAAGCGATCACGAAATTCAAATATGGCTGGTTTTTAATGTAACACGTTTAACCAGTTTTCCCATCTTTAAAGCATAATTCGTGTAGTATATGAAAAAACTGTCACTATGTGAAACTATATGTGTGAACATATGAGAATTAAATGTTGGTGTTTAAGTAATGTTTATGATATTGAATTTCGAAAACTTATTTTATTTGAAGGGGGAAAAAACCCTCAACACTCTTTTTTTTATTTCTGATTTCATAGCTTGCTGAATAATTTTTAAAAGGAATTTTAAATGAGAATTAAAATATTATTCAATTTTCTTTTTTAAACCTCTTTTTAATGTAAAATATTTAATTAAAAACTATTTTAAATTACGTTAGTTTCTCAACCAAAAATATTAATGATTTTTAAATCAATTTGTATGTGATTTTTTGCTATGTTTTAAAATGAGTTTTGTATTTACAAAAAATTTAATTATTTAATTTAATTCATTGCCTTTCTTTTTTTTTTAGATTTTAAATTAATTTTTTTTGTGTTCTATTTGAACATGGGACTTGGATATTTAGTATTTTAATTTATAAGATTTTTTTATTAGGATTACTTTAAAAACAATCACCTTTTTATCTGAAATAACAACGAAAATATTTATTGAAAATAATCATTTTTAAAAACTATTCTAATTTATAAAAGTATTACAGAGATTAGCTATTTAAAAATACAAATTTAGAATAAAAAGAACTGAAGTTTTAAGTTTTGTTCGAATATAAATTAAAATTCGTGAATATTATAAAATTTATAAATAAAATTGTGGATTACGATTCTACAGCTCTTGAGAAATTGAAGTCGAAAATAGATTGAAAATAAATTTTAAATTGGTTGAAATAGACATAAATATTGCCTTAACTAGTGTCAAATTATCAGCTAAAATTAGACTGTCTGCAATATTCCTGTCATTATCAATAGCTGTAACTGCTAAATTAAGCAGTCATTATTGGGAAAGTAGTTTTGGAAATTATTTCAATTTCTTCCGCTCAAGGTGTATTTTTTAATTATAAAAAACACATTTAATTATTTTTCACTGTTAGTAGTTAGTTTCCATTTCACTAATAGCATTTCTACAGATTTTCAAATTAATTTTTAATTTACTTTTAGAAATTTCGAAAATATATTATGTATGTTACTCTTATTGATTTCACATTCATAAATTTCTTTAATATTTTAACTTTGTTGATGGAAATCATTTGCCACTAAAATGGCAAACATGTAGGCGCTTCAGCGTTATTCAGGGTACGAAGACCAAGGCGGAGGCCGACTCATATCTCAGTGGCAACGTGTGCCGCTGGTTAGCATTAGGGATAAGGTTCAATCCGCTGCCGGCTTTGTTGTACACACTGTTTCAAAAAACGAGGAGACTCGATGGCATTTGATGATGAAAAATTGTTCGCTTGTTAATGGATTCAGCAACTGCTGTTTTAAATAAATAAATATATTGTTATATATACAATGTTGGGACCGAACTCGTGGTACATTGGTGGCGTGCCTCACTGGTGAACATTAGGGCTGAGGTTCCATCCGCAGGTGGCTTTATTGTAGATATTGTTTTAAAAAACGAGGAGTCTCGATGGCGTTTGGGATGTTCAGCATCATGCCTCGTTAGTCGAACTACCCGGTGGGAGTTTTCCGGCTTTTCTCCCATACGATTTGGAAATTCGGGGTAGTCCTCCCGGAAGGCACTGGCTCCTTCTTCAGCGATATATAGTCAGACTTCTACCTATGGGTGTTCAATCATAACAGAAGCAGCCCCTTTCCCTGCATCCATGAGCAGACTACTCATGAGGACATTCCATGAGTAGTCTGCTCATGTCCGTGCCGCATGGCAGGACACTGAGGATTAGACACAACACAACAGACCAAGGCAGCTTACAAAACTTCACCTACAATTTGAAATAAATACTGGCAAGTGTAGCATCTGGGACTTTCTTTTCTTCCTTCTTAAGCCCAGCTGTATATTTATCTTGCTTATTTCCGATATAAACACAGGAGCTGTCGGTTTAACTTTGCTTATCAAATATTGAAATCAGTTTTTCCAATTAGGAAACCCAATGCGTTATGCAACAAGCAGCACTGGCCTTTGTTGAAGAAATAGAAAGGGAAATTTTCGCTACGTAGTCAGCGAATAATAGAATAGTGGTATTAAACGTCTAACTTAATTATTGATTTATATGGGGGCCTGAATGGCCGAGTGGCTAGCGTTCTGGCACTCGGTACCACAGGTTTCGGGTTCAAGATATTCCGGCGGTGCCATGGATGTTTGTAGTGGTTCGGAATCCACTTTAAAAAGTAGGTCCCGGTCTAATAAGATCGTAGAGCGTTGCGGGGGCATTGTTACTCCGTGGCTTATCTTCAAGTTACACTCGCCCCCTGGGTAATGCGAAGTGAGTACGTCTGCGCAGCACTTGCCTTAAGGCATCCAACACCAAGGTGTCTATGTTTGCCAGCTGCATTAGAAAGAAAAAAAAAATTATTGATTTATATTATAAGAACTTCGAAGTAGAGTATTTTATAATTTTGACAATTCAAATATTCAGTACAAACAATCTTTTTCTTTCCCGAAATATTTAAATATGCATAAAAATAATAAAAAAAAAATATTTGTAATTCTTACTTTTAATTTATTAATAAAAAATATTTTTCTAAACAAATGATTTGAAATCTTGTTAGTTATTGAAAATTATTTTAATTTTAAAGCTAAAAAACAATTATTTAGTTAAAAATCTAATTTAGATTTATTATTATATTTAAAACGGCATTATTTTTTAATTAAGGGTTTAGAATATTATTAAAAATAATTAAATTCCTTAAAAATGGTGTTTATGATATCATTAATTTTTATCATAAAATGCATTGTGTATGTTGGATTAAGAGTAAATTAGTATTTGATTAAAAGTATTCTGGTCCTTTTTTTCACACTTTTAAGTGAAAAAAACTACTGTTCTTCTGTTGTACTACTGCTGTAACTGCTGTACTACTGTTCTTCACATTTTCTCAAATGTTGCATTTCTTATGCAATTATATTTCTTTGAGCTTTTTCTTCTCTGGCCTGGTGGCCAAGTGGCTAGCCTTTGGTATCACAGGCTTCAGTTTCGAATCTTGGCGGGGGCATGGATGTGAATGATTCGGAATCCCACGTTAAACTGCAGGTCCCGGTCTTATTAGCCCTCGTGTGGACAAGATGACCGTAGAGTGCCAAACTAAACCAAATCTCTATCATCATCATTGGTGCAACAGCCCCACGGTGGGCCAAGGGCGTCTGCTTACTGGCTGAGTTCGAGACAAGATATGTTCTCTTTTTACGGGGTAGTGTTGGCTGCCCTAAGCTCAACGCTCTTACAGTTATAGTAGACGGGGACCTACGGGTTAAAGTAGATTCCGAATCACTACAAATACCCATGGCACCGCCGGGACTCGAACTCAAAACCTGTGACATCGAGCGACAGAGCGCTACTCGGCCATCAGGCTTACATATGTTTATAAAACGTTAAAATTCGCTTGTTATTTGAACATGACTTTTAAATGATTTCGCAAAGTATTTTGGGAAGATTAAAAATTGCTCAGAAAAAAAGTATGTCATTTAGTCGCATATGCTTTGCTTATTTTTTAAAAATATTGCTTGTAAATGCCAGGCGCATAAATATAAGAAGGTTTGCCACTGGAGCGACAGTCGTATAGCAAACACATTTAGCATTACGCAGGACGCATTACTACATCATTGGACTACATTGCCTCTTACACAATAATCACATTTTGCCACACCAGATTACGTAGATGCTCCATTTCTAGGTTTCTAGAAAATATGAAAATTGCTTCATATTGAAAAAAAAAAAAATTACTTTTATCATTCTCTGACGGTAGTAATAATTTTTCAGAAGGTTACTCTTGAAAACTTGTTTTTCATCAAACGTGCATCAAGTTCAAAGACCTATATTACTTTTTCCATCCCCCTAAGTCGAATTCCTTGAACAACCTTGACTTGACCTTGACGCCTCGAGCGAATCTACTTGATTTCTTTCCTTCAAGAATAATGTATATTATTTCACGAGCCAAAGGAATTATTTTGAATTATTTATTTAATGGACAGAGAGCGTTTGACCTACATCTAAAGAAAGCTAATGTCGCATTTTAAAAAACGGCACCTTATTGGCTCTAAATGCTTATTTTGCATCCTTCAGTTTTTAGCATTTAATTATTGTTTCAAACATTGCTTCTTTTTCCTTCTGACTTAATATTCGAAAACATATATTTAGGTAATTATTCATGGAATTTTATTTCATCACTATCTGTCTAAGAAGATGATTATTATTTTGATTAATGTAAATTTATTTTGTTTGTCCTTCAATGTCATTCTACAATTTATGTGTTTAAACGAAACTAGTCTTAAAGCTGTCATAACAAAATTGCTGTAGGAAAAATTTATTTTGTGCACGTTTTAATATAATTTCCGCAAGCAGTCCATATGAATTCAACGATTATTTTTATTTGTCGCATAAGAACGTTAGATATTTATTTTCATAAATTTTGTATCGACAGTGTAAATTAGATAATATTTTGTCATCATCTTTTTGTCATACATCTTTAAAAACTTGTAGAACGTTTTAAAAATCTTTCTTAAAATACGTTTTTTTTACACTTTGTAACAAATGGCGTAAGAATTTGGGCATTTCTCTATCAGCATTAATGTAATGTTTAATGTTTCTTTTCACATATTAAGATAGATAATTTTCAAGTAAAATACATTTTATCTTTTATAATCCGTAGAACACTGCGTCTTCTATTTAAATATATTTAAAAAATATATTTATTTGCATGCTGTTATTATAACGTAAGCATTTTTTTTTTAAAGTCTTCAAATTAGGGAAGATTGTTTCAATAAAATATAAAATGAGTTTTAATGAATTATCAAATTAATATTAGCAAGAAAATTAATAAATTATTCTTATTAATAAATTATTATACTTTAAATATCATTTGTACATGTGTACAGCACTTATATTTTATTCATTCCAACAAAATGTATGCCTGACTCGCGGCTCAGTGACAATGCGGGCCACTGGTGAGCATTAGAGCGGAGGTTCCATCCGCTGGCGGCATTGTTGTAGACACTGTTTCAAAAAACGAGACTCAATGATGTTTGTGATGTTCAGCATCTTGCCTCGTTAGGCCCATTACCTGGTGGGAGTTATCCGAGTTTTCTCCCATACGATACGCAAATGTTGGGTAGTTCCTCCTTTAAGTCTACCAGGAAGGCACTGCGCTCCTTCTTCAGCGTCACGGAGCCAAATCAGACTTCCACCTACGGGCGCTCCATCACAACAGAAGCTCCCCCTCTTCCTTCCTTCCATGAGACCACACGGGTTCTTGGACTTGGTCTAGATGTTGTTGTCAACCAAATGGGATAAAAAAAAAAAAGATATATTTTCTTACTTGCTTTTCTATTATCTATAATAGGTGATCTATAGTTACCTCAGCCAGTGGGATAAGACACACATTTAAAAAATTTATTATGTGTGCTGTTATAATCACGTAATTTTTTTTTTTTTAAATACATACATAGTTTTTAAATTTTGGAAACTTGTATTAATAAAATATAAAATAGGAAATTAATTTTAATGGAGAAATATGAAATGAGTTTTAATGAATAGAAGAAAGCAACGCAAAGAACTTTTTTTTTTTCTCTTCCAATTTCATCACTAATTGGCAGGGAGAAATGACTTTAAAATTCATTAATTCTTTAAGAAAAATAATCATTACCTAAAAACGTTATTTTAAGCTATTTTCACCCTGTTTAGAATTTGACGAATCGACATATTAACGTAAATGGCATCCTAAACAGTTGTTACTAATTCTATTACTGGCATTAATATTTTGTTGACGATGGTAAAAACGAATACCCGAAGCATCATTACCTGCTTTTAGAATAAAAAAAATAATGACTTTGCAAAAAAAATAATGTGTTTCGGAAATTGAAAAACCAGTAAGATCCTCCAATGAATTCCAAAATTAATTGTGAATATCAGTGTCACAAACGTTCGGAATAATGTTGCCTTTTTTTTTTTATTTATTCTTTATGTTACAACTATTAAGGTTAATGTCACTGTATAGCATGCCGCCATTTACTTCGATTGGACCTAACCATTATTATTAGGGATAATAAAATTAAATGAACAATTTCAGTAATGTAAGGTCTTCGAACAACTAACTCACCTATTTCATTTGCAAATCGTTATTATCCATCATATACAAAGCAATAATACTTTTTTTCTCTGCTCCATTCACTAAATAATAGGTTTGTGAAAAACAGTTCTTATTTTTTTTTCTGATTTAAGGAATGATTGTCTTTATAGTATGATGACTGAAAATCCTGCAGTTGTTTTTGTATTCCCAGAGTATTTATATAATAAAATAAAGAGTTTTGTAAAAAAAATATTAAAATATATTTTTTTTTTATTTTACGAATTATTTTTATATTAATGTAAAAATTTTGAATCAGTTTAAATATTATTAAGACATTTTTATATGCAATAAATTTTCGTGTTTTTCGTGTTTGCTTCAAAGAAATTAATTTGCTTAATAGAAATTAATTTGCTAAATTTTAAAATATTAACCACTACATTAAAAAAGAGAATTATTCTATCGTTGTTGTAGACACTGTTAATAATCACATAACACAACAAACGAGGTTTGGTTTGTCGCTCTACGGTCATTTTTGCACACTTTAAGACCAATTAGACCGGGATCTATAGTTTAACGTGGATTCCGAACCATTACAAACCTGTGCTACCAAAGGCCAGAGAGATAGCTAATTGGCTCAAAAAACGAGCAGACTCAATGGCGTTTGTGATGTTCAGCATCTTGCCCCAATAATTAGATTATCTGGTGGGAGTTTTCCGGATTTTCTCCCATTCTCGGGGTTTCTCCCCCCCCTTCCGGAAGGCACTGTCCGCCTTCTTTAGCACTACGTAGCCAAGTCAGACTTCCATCTACAGGTGCTCCATCACTGCTGAATGCCCTTTACTTCCTTCCAAGAGACCTCATGGGTTCTTGGACTTGGTCTAGATGTTACCGTCTACCAAGTGGGATAAGAAAAAACCAACCATTTTTTATACAAATATTTTTAGGAATTAAATTTATTAACACATAAATAGATAACAATAGCGTCAAAAAAATGTTTAATGATTGTTTTAAATGGTAGCTACATTTTAGCAAATATAAATAAGAATTAAAAATAAAGAAAATTATATGTAAGAACATATAAGAAAGATATATATAAGAACAAATAAGATAAGATCATATATTCGATTACATGTTTTAATTTTTTTCTTTCATTATTTAGAGTTTTTCTCTTATCATTCCATCGTATGATTTTAACTTTGAAACAAACATAGCAAATGCAATAATTTAAGGTATATTACAGCAATATTTAAGGGAAGCATACTATTTATGATGTAATTTATCATTAATATTTTTAAAACTGTTTCGAATAGTTGAGTATATAACTATGCACTCTTTTTAGAAATTAACTAATTATTAAATTATTAAATTTTATTTTAATGGATTCAGTTAATTAATCCCAGTGCCAAATTTTTGTTTCATCATCAGTTAACAATCATATCCAAAGAATTTTATTCATTTCAGCTTGGTCAATAAAACCAATTCCCGAGCCATTTTGGATACCTTTACTGCTTCTTTAATGCGATGAAAGGAATCTTAAAAATAGAATTCTGAAAATAGCTTCATTGGCACGGATCAGAAATAGATCTAATGTTGTATAAAATCAGAAATCCTTTACTCTTGGTACTAATTTTAAAAAAGATCTAAGATAGAATTTTTTTAAATGTATAATTCCTTAAATTTCGTTAAGAGGCTTTGTAAAACGATATCATTTTTTTCTGAATTTATATAAAAAGACTTTTTGTAAGTCGTATAGACCAGGGGTCGGCAACCTGCTGCTCGTGAGCCACATGCGGCTCTTTGGATGTGAAGCTGCGGCTCTTTAGTTCCATACGCAAATATTATTTATTTTATCAAAAAAAAAAAAAACATTTAAAAATCGTTTAAACATGCCTGTACGTAAAGCAACAAAAATGGACAGCTTTAAAAGAAATGCCGCGAGTTGAGGCACTTATATTCGATGCATGGAATAGTCTTCCAGATTGCTGCAGTGAGGTGAAGAAATTGGCATTTGATGTGCTATTTTCGGATCGACATATTCGTGCGAGCAAGCGTTCTCTTGCATGAATATAATTAAAAGTAAAGTAAGAAGCCAACTAACAAATGAACATTTAGTGTCATGTTTGAAACTTGAAACAACAAGTTATGAGTCAAATTTATCCAAACTTTCTAAAACCATGGCAAAGCCATCGCTCCAATTGAATTTGTTTGCTCAATTGTTTGTTATTCAAGTACAAGTTAGTATTGTAAATAAATGTTTAATTGTTTTAATTTTTTACTTAAATAATAAGTAATTATCTAATAATACCATATATATATATTATCTAATTTGTTGTGAAAAACACTACTAATATATGAATAAATAGATATTTTTCTTATGAATAAATAGATTAGATTTTTTTTTTATCAAAAAACTTTATTTTTGCGAGTACTATTTATTGTTGTCAAGAAAAAAAAATTTTGTGGCTCTTTAAAAACTTTGAAATTTTGTAAATTGTAATTTTTGGCTCTTCCGACTCAAAAGGTTGCCGACCCCTGGTATAGACCAATGTCTAGCTAAATTATTTAAAATAAGTATTCAATAGAGATCACATGATTCGTTTGTGTAACTGCTCAAGGCATACGAAGAATTATAGCAAATGAACAGTTGAGTCATTTCTGTGTAGTTGCATTTAAATTATATAGTCAACTGATTAATAGATTTCATATTCTACTGGGTAGGATAAGAAATAACAATGTTTTTCAGCGACGCAGCAATGTTTAGACCAATTCCAAGAACTCGTGTGGTCTCATGGAAGGAAAAGGGGCCGCTTATGTTGTGATGGAACACCCGTAGTAGAATTGGCTCCGAGTCGCTGAAGAAGGAAGGCAGCTATTTCTGGGGTAACTTTTAAGTGGAACTATCCCGCATTTGAGTATTATATGGGGAAAAACCCGGAAAATTCTCACCATGTAGTCTGACTCATGAGGCAAAAGGCTGAACATCACAAACGCCATCGCATCTCCTCGAGTTTCGAAACAGTGTCTATACAATAATGCCGCCAGCGGATTGAACCTCTGCCCTAATGCTCACCAGCAGCGCGTGAGCCACGAGTCGGGCTGATTCAGTTTATAATATGCACGATCAAATGTTGAAAACCAAGTAAAAATGAGAATATTTTGTTGCTCTAAATTCGAATCTTTCTTCAGTCTCGACTTTTTTGTGAAGTAATTTTTTTTTCTCTGTAAATTAATCGCAAAAAAATGAAATCAGAATTCTCATAATGTGATGCATAACATCTATATTATCTTGATATTTCTTTTTAATATTAAAAACAAATCAAATATCGGACATTTTATAAATTTTCTTAAAGCTCAAATGCAAATTCATTTTTTAAGCAAATCTATTTTTTTCCCTTGATTATTATTCTAAAAAAAGCCAATGATTATTATTCTGAAAAAAAAAAAGACAATACCAGGAAGCACTTCTGTAACAGTTAAGTCTCCTTAACACCGAACACACCGTTTTCAACGTCCAGTAATTCCCTTACATTATCACTAACTCCTTACACTTCCTAATTATCCTCTCCAAGGCCTTAGGTGCTTTTCGCGGGAAGTGTTCCGGGTCTGCGCTTGGATTATACAGCACACAAAAACCTCCGACACGGACATCTTCCTGCCTTTTAATATCTTTTTTTTTTTTTTTCTTCTTCTTATTCTGAACGCCACGTGTTGTGTACGTCCGTCGTACACTGTCCCATTGTCTTTAGAGCTTTCTAATTCTTTCCGTTACCAGTGTTCATTGAAGGTTAGTTGCAGGCTTTCATGCATGCGTGTTTGTACCATATGATGAAATGGGTGTTCATTATGCTGGTGGAACAAGAGGTGCCCACTGTTGTCTGTGACGTGACGGGGCCCATCAGTGGTATTTTGTATCTGGGAGATGTTAGTTCTTAATCTTCTTGAAGACAGCTATTCGTTTTTTGTAGTACCATCATTTATGTTATTGTAATATTATATTTAATGGAAAAAGAAATTGTTCTGTTGAATGGTTTTGTTAATTGCGCGGGCACACAATGCAGTACTTCCCTTTCATGTTTCATTGGAAGGTCATTTGGACAATTTCAATTATTTCTCGTAAATATCCAAGGACAATGGATACGTGACCTTACATGAATCTATTTGTATTTTATTTTGACCTTAAGAAAATGAAGCATCATTAAATAATATTAAATGTAAATTAATGATTTTTGATTCAAAGTACCTCACAATTTATATTCTGTTTATAAGTATGATTTATAGGACTTATCAATGATAAGAAGACTCCATGTTCCAAGTCCTTAATGTTCAGCTCAAAATTGGTATATCAAGTTCTTTATGCTAAATAATTTATTTTTAAGAAGAATATATTTCCTTACTTTCTTTTATAAGTGATCTTTAATGTCTCTTATATAAATAGACATTATTTTGTTAATTTAATCAAAAAAATTCTACTAAATAATCCGAAAAAAAAATGACTTCTAAACGGCGTGTTTTTTTAATTGTTGATATATTAATAGAATGCAAAAATTTACCAGTTCAGTTAGTGATCGAAAAATTACAAAAAAAAAAAAAAAAAAATTAAAATATTAATTTTTGAACTAAATTTATGGCATGTCGAAATACATGAATGTCAATATACTATAGTTTTCAATAAACTGATTTAATAAATAAATTTTTGGGTAAATCCAAAACACATTTTAAAACATAGCAAAAAATACTATTCATAAAAGGAAGAAAACTGTTTTCTATGAATCTATACTGATTTAAAAATAATCAATATTTTTGATTATGAAATTAAATTGTAATGAATTAAATAATTATGAATTTAAATTATTTAAGCCCGACTCATAACTCAGTGACAACTCCCTCCATTGATGAGCATTAGGGCGGAGAGTCAATTCGCTGGCGGCTTTGCTGTAGACATTGTTTAAAAAAAACGAGGAGATTCGATGGCGTTCGTGAGTCGGACTGACCGGTGAACGTTTTCAGGATTAATTTTTTTTACAAGAAGAAGGTATTAATTTGAAATATGTTTTAAAAACAGCGAGAGAAATAACATAATATTCACTTCATGATATGAAATTATTTAAAAATAAGCACGAATGCAAAAATCTTTTTTGACAAGCTTTGTTTAATTTAGCTGTACATACATTGTATTTCGATATTTAAAATATAATCAATTCTTGCGTTTGAATTTTTCATGCAAAGCGAAAAACAACGAGACAATTTTTTTTTTTTTTTTAAATATTACGTTTCAAAATCTCAAATTATTCAACTTTTTAGTGAAAAAAAAATTAGTAGAATTAAAAAGACTAAAGAGAAATAAAATAAAAATACTTTTTATCACTTATAGTATTAGTTGAAGCACTGATGGCGTGACTGATGACGTGCACCGATGGTGAGCATTAGGACTAAAGTACAATCCGCTGGCCCTTTGTTGTAGACACTGTTTCAAAAAGGGTGGAACACGAAGGTTTTGGGATGTTCAGCATCTTGCCTCGTTAATCGGACTGCTTGGTGTGAGTTTTGCCGGATTTTCTCTCCTACGATAGCAAATGCGGGGTACTTTCCCCTAAAAATCCTCCCGGAAGACACCGCCATCTTTCTTCAGCGTCTGGGAGCCAAGTCAGACTTCTACCTATGGGTGCTCCATCACAACAGAAGCTGGCCCCCATCTTTTCCTCCTTCCATGAGACCACACGGGTTCGACTTGGTCAAGATGTCTTGGTTCGATGTCTACTAAATGGGATAAAAATTAAAACAAGTAATATAAAATCAATAAGCTTCCTACTTTTTTCCCCCGATATTGCAGAAAAGTACTTTACAAATAAAGGTGAAATTTTCCTCTTACATCTGGCGCCATCTATTATTAGTTACATGCAATTTAAATCCAAAGCAAACTAAAATTAATTAATGAATTAATATTTGAAAAAAACTATATTAACATCAAGTGTCATCCACTACAAGTTCAAAGAAAATGTATTTGAAGTTGAGTGGATGAATAAAAAGTATTTTATGAACGATTGAAAATTTTAACAAGATATATATAGGGAGAGTGGGGAACTTAGTAGGAATTTAAAAAAAAGTATTTATTAATCAAAAAAAAGGAATGGAATTATTAATCAATTAATGGAAAAAATATTGGTTGAATACTGAATGTGTACATCAGCACATGACTGGAGTTTCACACACTAAATATCTATTATAAGTCCCTAAGTAATTTAAAACTAAATTTGAATTTTCCAATTACTGAACTTTTTTTTCAGTCTAATAATTTGATCAACTGTTTTATTTAACTCCAGTGTATCCAATTTTTTATATTAATAGAAAACCGAATTTAATAAGGCTTAATATTTACATTAAAGAAAAATGTAATACAAAAGTCTTGACAAACGTGACTTGTATTTTGATATGAAATAAAAATAATGACTATTATTAACCTCAGTATTACCTGAACCATTATTGATTTTTCCGATATTCATGGCCCAATGATATTATTAATAGTTCTCCTCCACTTAGTTCTTATTTTTACAGAGCTATATTTACACTGCTTCCGACATATTTTCTTAGTCAATTACAAAGCAGGAAATATTCAGATAAGACTTTGGTATTTAAAGTAACATAGATTAAAAAATATTCTTTATTATTATATTTAATAAGTCCGGAAATACCGAGTCTTATTTTCTGCGAAAACAATCTATTATTTTATTCCTGTGTAAATAAGGCTAATTTTTCAAATTTAAATATAAATAAATAATATATTTTTAAAAGATATATTTCAAAATAATATTATAATTTATTCATTCTTTACTTTATTCAAACCTTAATAATTTATTTTTGAAAAAGAAATTTGTATATTGAGATCTGGCTCTATTTTTAAAAAGAAAGGTGGCAAGTGATAACGTGCGCCGCTGGTGAGTATTAGAACGGAGGTTCAATCCGCTGGCGGCATTGTTGTACACACTGTTTAAAAAATGAGGAGGCTGGATGGCGTTTGTGACGCTTAGCATCTTGCCTCGTTAGTCGGCCTACCTGGTGGGATTTTCCGGGTTTTCTTTCATATGTTGCCAAATGCTGGGTACTTTCTCTAAAAAGTCCTCTCGGAATGCACTGTTCTTCTTCAGCTTCACGGAGCCAAATCAGACTTTTACCTTTGGATGCTCCATCACAACAGAGCGGCCTGATGGCCAATTGACTAGTGCTCTGGCCTTTGGTATCCCAGGTATTCAGGTTCGAATCCTGGTGGTGATATGGATATTTGTGAGTGGTTCATAATATTCACGTTAAACTGTAGGTCCCGGTCTAATGAGCCTAAAGTGCGCACATAATGACCGTAGAGTGACAAACAAAATCAAACCATCACGATGAAAACTGCCCCCTTTCCCTCCACCCATGACACCACACAGGTTCTTGGACGTCTAGATATCGCTGTCTTCCAAGTGGGATAAGAAAAAAAAAAAAAAATTAAAAATAATATCTTTCCTGACTTGAGGTCTATAATCTATAATACCTCAGCTGAGAAAAATGTTCGACTATAGCATGAAAGGGTCTAGAATGCTTAATTGATTCAGTTGGTTGGAAGCCAACTCGATAACTGACAGTAGATCTGAATCGAAAGTTCCGTATTCCTGCCAGAAATGAATCCATTATTAAATTCAGGAAAGAGGATAAGAAAGCTCCATAATAAGATAATTCGTTGCTGTTGGAGATAATTTGTTTCCAATTGTAAAGACAGCAGAGACAACATTGACTCAAAGTGATCTTTTCATTATAAAGATGTTACCATGTTTCTTGGAAGCTCGCAGAAAACTAAATGTTTCCACATAGGCAAAAAAAATTATTTTATTGGTAACTTGTTAATAAATTAAAGGAATTTATTTAAATATTTTCATAACAATAATATTTTCAAGTTTGGATTTAACAAAACTTCATAGAAAAGGAGGAAGAGGGTAGAACTTCTTTAGATAGATTTTCAGTATTTCAAAAAAAAAAAAAAAAAAAAAAAAAAAACACCTTTTTTTCTTTTATTGATATAAATGATTTACATCATTACTAGATTTAGTTCTTGTATTTGAAAATAAACCTTTATGAAATCACAAACTTAAAAAAAAAAAAAGCTTTCAGTTTCATCTATTATCAATAAATAATGCAAATCCATCAAAAATGTTACAAAAAAAAATCCTTTCATAATTGAAGAGGTTTCGTATATTTTTTGGGTTGTTCATTCCAATTATCCAATTGCTTTTCTCCTATCACCCATTATATTTCTTCAAGCTTCATTAATTTTTGGCTTTTATAGTGCAATCGAGTGTAAGGTATTCATGAAACGAAAGTAAAAATGTACTTACAATTTCATTTTTGCAGCATTTTGTAATGAAACTGGTGAAGTCATTGTCTTTCCCATCAATAGTAATCCAAAGGTTTGTATTTTCGTAAATGTAATTATGAATGTAAAAAACCCAATTTTCAAAATCGTATAAAAATCGAGTTCTACGAATTTTTTTTTACATAATTTGAATTATATTTTCCTAATGAGGATCTTTTCGTTTTCCAATTATCTTTAAATCTTCCCCTTTTCTTTTTAGTTCATTAGATTCAAAGTTATGGTCTTGCTTTTTAATTCCCGCATGCCACAGCCAACAAAGTTACCTTCTTTCAACTTCGCTTCTGACAAATGAAAGAATGTTTTACATAGGTACTGAAAAAGAAGTTCAATTTTAGATATTGTACTTGCAACTTGTTTCAGAGGCCCAATTTTTATGTACAGTGAAGGGAGTAATATTTTTCAAGAGCCTCCCATAATTCGCGTGTTTATGTTTTTGCATGTCTTAGGAACATCGTTGCATGCCATGAGATGCCCTCATACCATAGATCATTTCATACCATAGATACACATTTTCATATCATAAGATACTTCATACCCAACGAACATTTTTGCATAATGGCTTCATACCATAGGTAGATCTTTCTATACTATAAGATGCTTCATACCATAGGAACCTCTTTGCATATTATAAGATCCTTCATATCACAGAAACATCTTTGCATACCATAGGAACATCTTTGCAAACTATAAGATGCTTCATACATAGGTAGATCTTTTCATATCATAAGATGATAATACCCTACGAACATCTTTGCATACCTTAAGATACTTCATACCAAAGACACATCTTAGCATACTATAAAATGCTTCATACCATAGGAACACCTAAAAGAACTTTATTTCTTTGTGACCATTCCCTAAATCTTCTAAACAGACATAATGAGGGGAGCCCATGAATAGATAGAGTCTCCAAGATTTATTTCAATGTAAAAAATTGTAAATGTAGGTCCAAATTATTAGAGTGTTTTCATGTCATGCCTGTGTAACCAGCGCGGAAAAGGAACACGGCATTCTTTAGATTCGTCGCCCTCTGAACGTATATTTGAAAATACCAATGCTAAATCAGCTACCTTAAATCGAAGCACATACGTTTATTATTGTATACTTTTTCATTGGCGCAACATCCCATGCTGGCCACGGTCGTCAGCCTGCTGGCAGATTTGAGAAGACAGGATATGTTTTTTTTACAGGTAGGGAGGTTAGTCCTATGCCCAATATTCTACTCTCATATTAGACCAGGATAAACTATTTAAAGTGGATTCCAATCACTACAAACATCCCCAGGACTCTAACCCGGAAAACCTGTGGCACCGAGTGACGCCAACAAAAAGTTGCGTAATTTTTAGTCGATATCACAAATTTTAATCATTTATTCTTAAAAGCATCTCCTCAAAGATTATGTTGCTTCTAAATGGTATAATCGCAATATATTAATAGAAAATACGTAACTATTATTTTTTAAATAAACATTTTAATTAATTATTTAAGTAAACATACGTAATTATTATTATTTAAATAAACTCTTTTATTTTCATTCTTTTCAAATGTTTAGCAACAAAAGTATTTAAATATTTTAAAAAATGTAATTTTTTATTAATTATAACAAGAAGACGGCGATAAAATATTTAATTAATGAATGGAACTGGTGTAACTTTGAATACAGGCCCATTTTCTGTAATCTTGGAACTAAATGAAATTTTTTAAAACAAAAACTGATGCGTATAGAATTCATTATGTACTGAATCGATCGGGCTTAACATTTAAGGTTTCCGTAAAAAAAAAATTTTTGAATTGGCTAATTATTAACTATGTTAATTAATTTTATTAATATGCATCAAAAGTTATTAGCCCTTTCCTTGAAAAAATCCACTTTGCCAAAGCCATTGCCACTTTTGAGAAGATCTATTAATAATTACTAAAATTATTAAGAGTGTCTAGTTTTTAGTGGGGGGTCGTCTGTGGACAACAGAAAAATTAGAGGTGGATTTCCTTAATTTAATCAACAATCAAGAAAACTTTATCAAGAACGACATTTATTAAAGAAACTTATTTAGTAACTTCATATATATGTGTTACTTTTAATTTTTTTCCCATTTAAAAATAATAGTTATACATGGCACTTTTGGCTATTCTAAAATATGCTAGAAACATAAAGGAAAAGAATGAATCATATATCATGCACACTCTAGTGCTTGCGATGATGTAAAAGAATTGCCGTAAAAGTTTATAACTTGCGTAAATTATAATTTATGTAGTACGAAGAGGGCACATTTTTTTCCCGATATAAACAGACTCGAACAATATATATTTTTATATAGCTCTTTTTGCATTTCGGAGTCATGGAACTTCCTTCTTTTGTCTCAGTCGGCGTTTTACTGCTAAGTAATAAAGAAGTCGTGGAAAGATTGAGGTTCATAATAATTTTCATCATTCGCATACTATAAGAGAAGCATAATAAAAAAAAAAATTTAAATTGCCGGTTGGATTTTTATCTTATAACTCTTATTTAGGAAATTTATGAATTCATATGACCGGAAACGTTGATATGTATGGGTTTCTTTTGTATTAACTCGCATAAAACTTTTCCATGTTGCACTATATGAGACTTTTATATTTAGGATTGGCACTGAGGTTTCGAATTGCTGAAATTATTTCATACCATACGATTATTAGTTAAAATGGTCATATGGTTTTGAATAACGTATTAGTTATATAAAACAAGCAACAAACAGCACAAATTGCTGTGAACATTAAAATTTTATGTTGGGTTTCTTTTAAAGCAGAAATATTTACGCTTTAGGGTCCTTTTCTCCCTCTTATCCCACTTGGTAGACAGCAACATCTAGACCAAGTCCTTCCTGTCTCATGGAAGGCAGGAAGTGGGGGGGGCAGCATTTTCTTTCTGATGGAACATCCGTAGGTAGAAGTCTGACTAGGCTACATGACTCTGAAGAAAGAGGGAAGTGCTGTCTGTGAGGGCTTTTAGGGAGAATTGCCCCGCCGGGGAAAAACTCCCACCAGGTAGTCCGACAAACTAGGCAAGATGCCGAACATCACAAACACCATCGAATCACATCGTTCTTTGAAACAGAGCCTATAACAAAACCGGTAGCGGATTGAACTTGCGAGCGGCGCACGTCACCACTGAGCCGCGAGTCGGTCTGCTTTTGAGTCTTGGTGTCATAAACAGGCTGCTTGCTGGCTATATTCGAGAAATTTCGACTGCTTTGGAGAGCCAACATTAGTCAATACAGTTTAGAGAGCCAAATTGGAATGTTCACACTCTTCTCTTTTGACTTAATGGAAGGATTTCCTGGCTTATGAATTTATCTGGTTGATCTCCGGTGTAAACATGGGTATTTTCCATTGCTTGCCAATCTTTGAGAGGCTTTTCACAGTTTAAAACCCAGTGTTCCAACTGCAGGGCTTTTTTGCAGGGCCTTTGTATTGCAGTAAAATGTACTACAGCCATGCGGCAAATATGGTGATCATCCATGACAGTAGCTACTGTTGTGAAGTCTGACGTCAGTCTTGGTGAGACAGTGACGACTTTCTTGTGATCACTGCTATCAACAATCATGCACAGTAGATATATTCCTGCCAAGTCCTTCAGCAAAAGACCATCCTTTTTCACGTATCCTTATTAAAAAATCTCTTTTAAGCTAAGTAAGTTGCAGATACTGCCTTCTTCATCTTCTTAATGACATTATTTACTCAAATCTTGCTCATAGCGCCTAATCCGGAAGATAAATAACGCCCACGAAGTTAAAGCAAACGTGATTTTCATGCTCATAGTGGCATTACTAGCGCCACTCTTATTCATCCAGCGCAAAGTTTGAATAAACGCCATCTTTCAGACACTTAAACACGCTTGCAAAATTTATCTAACAGAACTCATCCTTGGTGTTGGCATTTTATTTTCTGCTAGTGTAGATATGAAAGTTTGTCTTGTTAGTACGAAAAATGAATAAGAACAACTGACATAGTAGATGAAGAGTAGTTGTGATGAGATACAGTGTAAAAATAAATTTACAAAATTAAAAATTCATATTTGCTTCTTTACTTGTTAGTTAGCATAAGAATGTTTAGTTATCAATGGGATAATTGCTGAATAAAAACATATTTATTCCATTTTCTGAAACTATATTTAGGGTACATTTCAAAACTAAATTCTTGTTTCTTTTCCAAATGCATGTACTTATGATGCAAATGTTTCGAAAATCATGTGGGGATAAAAGTTAATCGTTTAGGATATTCAAAAACATAAATCACTAATCATAACTTTCAAAGATTAATAGACAACTATTATTTGTATACGAATTTACTGTATTTCCATTCGCATGAATATAATAAATCAAAGTATATATCTAGAAAATCTTGTTAAAATTCTATGGTTTCTTACTAATAAACCAATTCAAAATTTATTCGAAAGTTAATTTGAATACTATACATTCTTTCTACGTGTTACTATATCTTAAAATTTAAAAAAAAAAAATCAATTTCTTCCATTAGTTTAAGGACAAAAAAAGATTTACAGCAACACGTACAGCTCTTAATGGTGGAGGTCTTTAAAATCTATCCCTTTTATGCTTTTCACCCATTGTGAAAGATGAGGTAAAAGTTTCCCGACTGGAACTGAAACACTGAAATCCTGCGCTGTCATCGGCGTGGTAATGAAATATTTGCACGAGTTTCCATCACGCCAGGTCGCGTGCCGAGATCGTTTTTCTCATGGAATCCGTATCCGTTTCGTCCGCAAGAGATGAGTTCTTTTCCCTTCCGCTCTTGCGAATTCGTCTTTAAACGAACTCCATTAACGCCAGAACTACTGGAGTTGAAAACACACTGAATTCGTCACCTTGACAAGTATTTTAAATCTGCGTTTTCCATTGTCCATGAGTATTAATATATTAAATAGGCATATATATAGGGTGTTTGGCAAATAACACATAAACTGTGCATGACGAGAATCCTTGCTCGTATAATTCTTTACTATACTGTAACGAGTCGTCTTATACTAGATCTATAACGGTCTCAAGAAGAGGGTCACTTTCAGGTTCATGGAAACACTTTAATTTTTATGTACAGACATTAAATATATAGTTCTCGAGTCTATGACGAATCTAATAGCCTGGTTTATGGCAGACATTATTTATCACACGACATGCTACACGAAACCACAATGGGCTCATTTTGGAAACTGGCGGAAACTCCGGTCTGTTCTGTCACTTCAGAGAAAAAAGAAAAACAACACTCTTTGTCGACTCATTGCAGCACACTCTTCTTTCTTCACCAAAAACTTCCTTTTAAGAAAATCAGTCAAAGGGAGGAGGGAGGGGGTGCGTCAGCTTCCCCTCACTTCTCAGTGGAGTAGACATTTTCTTATCCCATGGTCTATCACCTAGTCACGGTACTAGATGTAGTCATTGCTCCATCTGTAATTGTTTCTGATTTGTGTAGGCCGCACAGACAATCGTTAATTTCAGGAGGTCTCATTATTCATGACACTGAATTTCTGCTATCAGATTTGAGTGACAGATGGTTCTCATAAGTACAAAGCTCTAATTGCTTGTAATATAACTTTCCACAACATTGCTCATCGACTGTCAAATTTGAATGATAGGTTGTTATTATGTACTTGTCAAAGAATATACATTCTTCTCTTCTTTAAATGCCGCAACTCTTCCCGTGGGAAAAATACTACAATACATTCGGGCTGCATAATTTTCGTTAAAAGAGCGAAAGATATGTGTGATGTCAAATCCAATGCACATAAAATGAACTTTTCTGGAATGGCTTGGAACTACAGAAACAGATTTAAAATAGAAAGATTTAAGAAAATAAAAATCGTATCCCACCAAACATTCACAAATTGGAATCGTAATCCAAGGTTAAAGAGATCTTCGCCACTATTGTTCGATAGGGCAATAAAAGAAATAATCCACCTAATCAATATTTCTAAGGTATCTCCATTTCATAGGACGATGCCTGAAAACACCAATAATCCTTGATCTCATTGAACACTGCTCCAAGAGAGACCCAGAGGAGAAACTAAAGGAATTAGGATCAAAACATTAAATTGCCTTTTATCACATAATCACATCATTTGTGTTTCTATTCATTCATTCTATAGTGACGTCATTCATTCATTTTTTACCACCTTACTCGAAAACTATGCATCTTAGAGATTTGTTTTTTTGTATAGAGTTTAATGTGGTACTGTTATGTAGTCAGAACGTGGAATTTTACATTTATGCGGTATTGATCGATCTTGTATATAGTTACATAGAGAGGGAGGAGAAGAGCTTGAAGAAAATGAATGATTTAGAAATGAAAAAATGAGTTTTCATTTTCTTCAAGAATATAATAATAAGGTGAAATAAATTTTTAGTGCCACAACTGTTAATAAATTGGAACTTAATTCATTTAGCATTCGGAAAGAATATTTAAGTTGTAGCACTTTAACTCATTATTAAATATGTATATTATCATTAACTATGAATTAGAAATTTAATTAAAATTGTTTTTTTAAATATTCATACTAGTGATTCCCAAATTTATCTGTCCTACTGTCCCCTTTTCAGAAAAAAAAATTACTCAAGAGTCCAACTGGAAATCTACCTTCTTTAAGTGAAAAACATAATAAAAACGTATGCCGTTTTATCCATCTATGTCTGAAAACAAAGTGATTCTTTCGTAGTGACGTCATTCATTCATTTTTTTTACCACCTTACTCGAAAACTATGCACATTAAGAGACTTGCCTTTTTTTTTTGTAGAGATTTTAGTATCGTACTTATATGTAGTCAGAAAACAAAATAAGGATTTTGTAAGTAATGCTCCTTGACGATTGAATTTATGAAATTTATGAAAAGCAACCATAGTAATATTGCATTATATTCAGAAAATAAAATTAATGAATTCTGAATAACAACACTATGTGATCATAAATGAGATGGATAAATCTGGTGCTTTGCTATAAAATCCTCGGCTCTATTTTTGTCGGCAACTTTATTTAATTACGCGATTCGTTAACAACAGCTGACTTTTTTTTTTTGTGTGTGTGTGTGTCAATAAATTTGTGACCGCACAACACCCACATTCCATTAAATGTTATGAAGGAAAGGTAATTATTCTTATTTTCTTTTTTTCTTCTTTATGACTTCACAGACCGTATATGCCCGACTCGTGGCTCAGTGATAACGTGCTCCGTTGGTGAGCATTAGGGCTGAGGTTCAATCTGCTGACAGCTTTGTTGTAGACACTGATGCAAAAATGAGGAGATTCGATGGCGTTTGTGATGTTCAGCACCTGGCCTCGTGATTCGGACTACTTGGTGAAAGATTTTCCGGGTTTCCTCTCATACTATACTCAAACACGGGGTAGTTCCCCTAAAAGTTCTTCCGGAAGGCACTGTTAGCCTTCTTCAGCTCCACGGAGCCAAGTTAGACTTATATCTACGGGTACTTCATGATGCCTCCCCCTTCCCCTCCATTCATGAATAAACTACTCATGGGGTGTCCGTACCGTGCTGCCAGACAGTGATGTTGAGTCCCAACACAACAATGATTTATTTTAATAATAATATTATATATTAATTATCAATATTATTATATTTTAATGAAATTATAATAATAATTTAACATCGTTTATTTTAATTATATATGCCTCAAAATACGCCAGCTAAAATACTATAGCTCTCCTTAATAGTTCACAGCCCCTTAGGCAGAGATATCACCCAGTTTGGGACAAAGTAATTTAAACTATTAAAAAATAATTGAAATTTAATAAATTTCTCATAATATTTTTATGAATGCAAATACAATAATTTTAAATCCTAAATTGAATATTTTTTACTAACACGAAGAAGTCAACGTCTCAAGCTTTCAAATAGTAACGAAAACCAGCAACAAAAAAGAAACCATCAAAATAGACAGATCCATTTCACGTTCATTAAGAGCTTAATCCAAATCAGTGCCGCCGATCATCCTCTGAGTGCAAGCTCCCGTAACAGGAAAAATATTTTAAACCATCACATCACTGTCGGCCGTCTTTCTATAAACTGCATCCCCAGTGAAATACTTCCGCATTCCTTCTTCCGAGATTGCGACGATGCCTCTTGCATGACTCTCCGGAGGAAGTCTTCCGCTTGTCCAAGGGTCCATTTTTAGGCCGGAATTAAGACACTTGTCTGAGCTTTAACGGTAATTGACTGGCTAATTCCTTTTCCGCCGCGCTTCATAACGTCCTCTTGTCTGCGTAAAACCCTTTAATTCCGAAGAGCTTTTCTATGTTTCAAGAGTACTTTTTCAAGGTCGAATGGACTCTTCAAAAAAGTTCGAGTCATTTTGGACAGCATGCTTTTTGTATAATAATATGGTAGTGAGTGGACTTATTAGCATCTGCGTCATTCACTTGCTCTGATGAAGTTATCTATCTAGATATGTTTGATGGTGTTTTATAGAAATTAATTGGGAGTTTCAGTGATCTGTAAGATAGCGAGTTGGGTTTTGAAATTAGAAGAGGCCATGTCGAAAACGAATTGAAGCCAAAAGCTCTTACGTTTATGCGAAGTATGGACATGATAAATTTGTATGCAGGCACAAATTTTCAATAGGCTCAAAAAGAAGAGGCCGCGAACTTTTCAGATGCAACTATTAAAGGTGTTTGTTCTAAATTTAAATTCACAGTAAGATGAGAAGTATATAAAACTTTTTTTTTGGTTTGTAGCTCTACGGTCATTTTGCACACACTTTTAGGCTAATTAGACTGGGACCTATGAACGTGATTCCGAACCACTCACAAACATCCATGCCACCACCCGGATTCGAATCAAACCTGTGGTACCAAAATCAGAGCGCTAACCAATTAGCATCAGACCGTATAAATCTACTAGTATAGAAGTATGTAAAGCCCTCTCCTCTCCGCCAATAGCGGCCTGTTGCCAATTGACTGGCGCTCTGGCCTTCGGTCCCGCAGGCTTCAGATTCGAATCCTGGCGGTGGCATGGATGTTTGTGAGTGGTTTGCAATCCGCGTTAAGTCGTATTCCCACTCTAATTATAAAGTGAGCACAAAAATGACTGCAGAGTGACACACCAAATACATACATTTATGTGAAGGTATGGACATGATAACTTTGTATGCCGGTAATTGACTGGTTCCGGCTAATTCTTCTCCGCTGCGCTTCATAACCTCCCCTCCACTAAACCCTTCAATTCCGAAGAGCTTTTCTCTGTTTCAAGAGTAGTTTTTCAAAGGACGAATGAACTCTTTAAAAAGTTCGAGTCATTTTGGACAACATTGCTTTTTATATAATAATATGGTGGGATTAGTACTTACCGTCCATGTTGTTATAAAAGCATCTGCGCCATTAGTTTGCTCTAGTGATTGTATATATCCCGTCATGTTTAATGTTGTTTATGGATTTTAATTGGGAGTTTCAGTGATCTGGAAGATAGTTCGTTGGGTTTTGAAATTAGAAGAGGTCATGCCAAAAATGAATTGAAACCAAAAACTCCTACGTTTATAGTGATTTGGTGTGTCGCTCTACGGTCATTTTGTACACACTTTAGACTAATTAGACCAGGACCTACAGTTTAACGTGGATTCCGAATCACTAATAAACATCCATGCAACCGCTACCTACGTTTATGAAAAATATGGGCATGACAAAATGTATGCCGGATAATATTTTCATCAGGCTTGAAAAAGAGGGCGAGAACCCTTCAGATGCAACTGCTGAAGGTGTTTGTTCTAAATTTTAATCCACAGTAAGGTGAAAAGAATATAAAGCTAGTAGGATTTTTTTGTCGTTCTATGGTTAATTTGTGCACAATTTAGGCTAATTAAAAGTGGTATACTGTTTAACGTGGAATCAAACCATTAACAAACATCATGCCACCGCCAGGATTAGAACGTGAAGTACCAAAGGCCAGAGGGCCAACCAATTTACCACCAGGCCGTACGAGTGTAAAGCTAGTAGTATAGAAGAATGTATATAGAAGTATGTAAAGTCCTTTCCGCCTTTGGTACAACAAGCTTTAGATTTGGAATCATGGTATGGATGTTTGTTGGTGTTTCGGAATCAACGTTAAACTGTAGGTCCCCGTCTAATTAACCTAAAATGTGCAAAAATGACCGTAGAGCGACAAACTTTTATTGAAGTATAGACATGATAAATTTGTATCAGAAAATATTGTCACTAGGCTTGAAGAAAAAGACCACGAACCGTTCAATGCAACTGTTGAGGTTCTACTATTGAATTTTATAACAAATTCGTCTTGTTTTCATGCTACTGTAGAAGTTAAAAATAACACGTACAAGGGAAAAAAAGTTTAATCTTCTGCATAAAAAACAAAAAATTATACATTCATTTGACTTTGCAAATATTTTCCTTTGTCTCATCACTTTATGTAATAACGTAAACATCGTTAGTAAACGCTGTTTTTAAAAATATGTTTAAATAGGTTATCTAAACATCACAGTTCAATGCATTAATTTATGCTTCAGGATATTCGAAACTTTTAAATAACTATTATCAAAACAGCAAGTTCAAAACACTTGCAATTTTCTAAAATCTAATTAGGAAAACACGATCATAACATAGAAATAAAATAAAACATCTGCCGATTACACAAGAATATAACTATCAAATAAAATTAAACATTTATTTAAAGTGCTTGAAAAATTAAAATCTATTTTTATGTTTAATGTCTCGGTTGAATGCAATGCATGACCAGTAAAATGAAAATACTCTTTACAGTCAAATACCACAAAACCTGAAATTCCACTTTATTAAGTCACATTTCATATTTTAATAGTAATTTTTTTAATTAGGAAATTTTAATTGTAATAAAAACCTCTTTTCTTATAAGATATCTATTGGCATTTCATAAATAAAAACTCGTTATTCGTAGTCCTACAGCTGCATCAATTATAACAAAAATTTGAATTTCTTTTATAATAATTCTATTACACATATTTCTATTTTATATTTTGCAATATACTGTGTCCGAAAAGTAAGACCAATTTTCAATTTAAATTTCCAGGCATATGGTATTTCAATTTTTTTTCTTTTTTTTTTAGGTCGTTGTCACTGTCCTTGACATCTGTGTGAAATTTGACGTCAAAATATTCATTAGTGTTTCAGTTACTCTTGGTTTTGTGAGGATGCTAAAACTGATTTTTGAAATGTCTCTTCAATAGACTCAAAACGGTGTCCCCGAGTGGTTTTTTGTATTTAGGAAATAGCCATAAGTAGCGCAATGCTAAATCAGGTGAATACGGTGGTTGTGGAACGATATGGCGAAAATGGCGATTTCATTTTTTGGTGAAAAAGTCACGAAGAGTCAATGCAGTGGCGCATTCTGCGTTTTCGGTACCAATCGAGATTTGACACGTTTGTGGCCCAAAACATTTTTAAAATGGAATTTTGAAATTCCAACATCATCAGCAAGGTCTCTAATTGTAAATAGACGGTTTGCAATCTTCAAATCTTTAATTTTTGGACGTGAGCTTTGTCAGTTGAGGTTGGTGATCGACCAGAGAGCTCGTCGTCTTCAAAGCATTCTTTGCCTTTTTTAACTGTTTATACCACTTCTAAATCTTTCTTTCCAATATAGGAATGCTCACCGAATGCCTTCTGCAACATTTTGTACTTTTCCGCAAACAAAATTGAATGCAAATTCTTTGCTCAATTAATTTAGACATTTCAAAAATCGCCGGAATCGGTTTTAGCATCTCACAAAGCCAAGAGTAACTCAAACACTAATGAATATTTTGACGTGAAATTTCACACAGATGCCGAGGACAGTGCCAGCAAACTAAAAAAAAAAAAAAATTGAAATACCATAATCCCCGGGAAATTTAAATTGAAAATTGGTCTTACTTTTGGACGCAGTAGTAAATTTTAATCCACAGTAAGGAGAGAGGTATAACACCCTCTCCTCTCCGCCCCGGTAAAGCTGAATCTGTTGTATATCTGCTACTCTAATGGTAATTAATCTTAGTTCAAAATACCTGCCATTTGACAATGATCTTTAATCGTGTAACAATTTTTTAATTCTTCAACGATTTTTTAACTAGTATTAATTTTAGTAGCTGTTAGAGCGGGTTATTAAAAATAAACTAAATAAAATGTTTATACTATAAATGTTACTGAATCGAACTTACGAAATATTTGAAAACAACTTGTAAATTTTTTTGGTTATTTTCTTTTATGATCACGCATTTTTGTCTCTTATTTTTCAATCATTCATAAATAACGTATACTATCTACTAAAGGTTAAACATATTTCACCAAAACTGAAGAAATATTTGTATTCCTAAAATTTTCTATTTTTGAAGGATTTTAATTAACATTTTTTTTACATTCTAACAAACAATACTGAATATGTTTAAGCATTTTCCCCACACCTTTAATATAATAACATTATTCGTACGTCTTTAATATTTATTTTCTTATTATACAATACACTTAATCTTTGAGAGGATTTTTTTAAAAAAGGTGTTGTTGGGAACCCTTTAAAATCTCCCTCTCTCTCTATATATATATTATATATATATATATATATATATAGAGAGAGAGAGAAGAGAGAGATTTATTAAAAAGTTTTTATTATATTATATTAAATATATATAAAATATATATGTATATATATATTTAATATAATATGATAAAATAAATATATATACGTAAATAAAGGGATTAAAAATAATTATATTGTTTTAATGGCGTCCATGTGTCTCCCTTCAAGAAAAATGCACGCGACAAATAATCATTTAATATTTTCTTTAAATTTGCAACTGAATATTGGGCAACTGTTGTTTCAGCTGTTGCTATTATTTTCCATACAGTTTGCAATCAAATTTGGAATCTCGAAAACATTTAAAATAGTTAAATATGAGGCAACATCTTATTTATATTCGAGGAATGCAGTAGCATTTTCTAGTAGGTTGAGAAAAAAAAAAATCTTTTTTAAATTCATTTAGATGACATGTAGGTGTTATTGTACCAATTTTTAAAAAACATTTGGAAGGTTAAGTATATCGCACAAACAGCGATTACGTATTTTTGTAAAATATTACGGGTAATAGAAAGGAATTCTAGCGTACTAATCAGACAGATGTGCAGAATATAAGATGATCCAGAGCAGCCAGGTTAATAATAAAATGGATGTTAAATGTATTTCATGTTTTTATGCATCTGACGTTAAGAAAAACTAATTATTTATCTTCTTATTTCTTTCCATAATATTCATAATAATTTTTTTTTCATCTATTTATATAATTTCTTTTCATAATAATCATATACATTTATAATTTTCATATGCTTCTTTTCATATCATTATATGGCATTATAAGTGCAGCTATTGTCCATTTTAAGACTTAAAACTCGAATTAGAAAAATATTTTTGGGCGTAGGGCTGACAATTCTACAATGTAAAAAAAAAGAAAAAAAAGCATTTCCTGACTCGAAATCTACCAGTAGGCAGATGGCCTTGGCCCACCATGTGGCTGTTGTGCAGCTGATGATGATAAGAAAGATATTTATTGATTACTTTTTTAAAATTTTTTTACTTATATATTTTTCCAACTTTTATGCGTCAGCGAGAGAAAAAAAAACAACCGAAAATGTATATAATTTTTGGGTAATGTTGCATATTTAGAATTCAAAGTGAGGCCTGATGGCCGAGTGACTAGCGCTCTGGTTCTCGGTGCTACAGGTATAGGGTTCGAGTCCCGGCGGTGCTATGGGTGTTTATAGCGGTTAAGAATTCACTTTAAAACATAGGTCCTCATCTAACGTGATTGCAGAGCGTTTCTTATCCCACTTGGTCGACAGCAACATCTAGACTAAGTCCAAGAACTCGTGTGGTCTCAAGAAAGGGGAAAGATTTTGTTACGATGAAGCATCCGTAGGTAGAAGTTTGACTTGCTCCGTGTTGTTGACTTTTTTACTGGGTAGGGTTGTCAGTCCTAAGCTCTACTGTCGTGTTAGGCCGAGACCTACGGCTTAAAGTGGATTCTGAACCACTACATACATCCATGGCACCGCCGGGACTCGAACCCTCTGGCACCGAGCACCAGAGCACTAGTCACTCGGCCAACAGGCCCCACTGTAGATCAATGGGCTTAAGATTGACAACCCTACTCCGTAAAAAGAAACATCTCCTGTCTCGAAAACTTCCAATAGCATAGGACTGCTGGGTGTCAATGAAGAAGAAGAAACCTCAAAGTGGAACTGGAAGATGTATTCATTACTTTAAAATTTTGCGCTTATGCTTCTTATTCTCTCGGCTTTTCGTGCTATCAAAAGAAAATCTGAAATTAAAAAGTTACTGAAAATTGGAAGTTTTCAGAATTTTTTGCTAATTTCGCATATTTAGAACGAAAAAAAGAATTTAAAAAAATAAAAATTAATCTGAAATTTTTTTTACCTAATGTTTCTAGCAAAATCATTCCACAACTTTTCCGCGTTGATAGATAAAGCATAACAACAACAACAACAACAATAATAATAATAAATTATGCTCCGTTTTACAATGTATGCTTCAATATTAATATTTTCAAAATATTTTCCAAATTTTCAAGTCTTATAATTAACTTAATCGAAGTAAAAGTTTTCCACACGAGAATTCCAATAGTTTTAATGAGGAAACAAGTTTATAACTTCAAAATATTTTCTATCGATAAATTCCAAGTGAACGATTCAGCGGTTCCATAAAACAATCTACCGATCATCACTCTTAATTTATTTCGGTATCATGACACATTTCAAAAAGCACCTTTCCACTTCATCGTGCATCAAACACATCGTTCATTCCCGACCGATCCTTCTGGAAATAAACAAAGCATATAGCTTGAAGGAATTTTTACGAATCTCACCCGAATTCGGCTCTGTGGTTCATTGAATCGTTCCATTCAGAAAGAAAAACAACCCGAAACTGGTTCAAGACCTCACGGAATCCATTGTCGAAGGATGAGTTGGTGAACCCAGCAAAACTGGGCAGTTGACCAGAACTCTGACAGGACTCGCTCAACGAGACGAACCAAGACAAAGTGATTATTTTTTTCTTTTTTTAAATAGCCACAATCAGTGACAGGAATGTTTAGTTGTAAACTGATTAAGATCTACAGAAAGGCGTATTATAGTCGTGAGGAAAATCTTGAACACAGGACGTTGCTCAGATTCATATCTGTTACTTCTCGTATGATGAGGGTTAACTTATTAGAAGTAAAAGTGGTGAGATAGTAATGAGGGCATGAGTACTGAGATAAGAGCATCTTTTTTTTTAGCATTGTTGTTTCCTAGAATGCGACATAACAATGTAAGCCGTTATTAATAGTTATGTATTATTTGTTGCGTGCACTTCTATTATTATGTTTTTAACACTTCAATTACACCACTGGTTCCCAAAGTGGAACAATATCGACCCCTGAGGGCAGGGGAACTATAAACAGGGAGGGTGCTTCATAGTAGCCTTGGATTAATTTGGTGGGTGCTTAAAAAAAATTAAGAGATAACGACATTTAGAAAACAATTCGTGCATGCCTCATTTATATGGGGCCTGATGGGCCAAGTGGCTTCCGCTCTGGCGTTCCGTACCACAAGTTTCGGCTTCAAGTCCCGCGGGGCCATGGATGTTTGTAGTGGTTTGGAATCCACTTTAAGCCGTAACTCCCGGCCTAATATGAGAGTTGTGGAGGTCGTGTTACTCGCGTCCGTAGCATATCTTCAAGCTACACGTGGCCCCTGGGTAGTGCTAAATGAGTGACAGCTGTGAAGCCCTTGCTTAAGCCATAAAGATAACTGTCTGTATTGCCAGCTGCATTAAAAAATGTGTTTTTGCTTATTGCTTACTATTATTTACAAGAAGTTACCAGCAATTACGTATTTTATTTATTGTTTACCAGTATTTACAGGTGCTAGACGGCGATTGTGTCGAAACTATGAATTAGAGGATTAATTCATTGATAGCAGAGTAGGAGGTTCATCCTCCCTCAGGATAATTTTTAGTTTTTCTTAATTTTAATTTTTATATTGTCCTTTGTTATCATGATTTTGTATGTGTAATGCGAATGACACTAAACACAATTTGAATAATTTTATAATTTAAGAAGCCTTATGGTGGCAACAAGTATTACAATATTTTTATTTATTTAATAGCTATTAAGTTGTAGGTAAATATATAAATATGACAAAAGAAATGCTGTTTTGTATGTCTTTCTATTTTGTCCATTTAAACTTCGAGAGGAAGGGAAAGTAAATTTCTTTCTACTGATATAGGGGAAGTAGGACAAATAAAGATAAGAAAAATAAAGATTTCGAAAGAAATGAAAAAGAGAAGAAAAAAAAAAGAAAATTTAGAATTTTTTTTTTTAAAAGTGATAAAAGAATCACCAGCGATCTTTTTTAATTTTAGGTGGGCTTGATTCCTTACCTCTCCCTTTTTTCCTAGCATAATCTGTACTGAATAGGAAGCCAATATTGTTTTGGGAAATATTTATTATACAATTTATTACGACTGTTTCTCAATCTAATTCTCCTTAACATTTTTAAAAAACACTCTGATATCTATTGTTAGTAATTTATAAAATCCTCCACATACATCGTCAATATCGCCAAATTTGTTGTAAATTGTTAATATTGCCAAAAACAAAACATGCTGTTTTCACCGAACTGAAATCTTAATTATAACATTTCTGAAAAATAAAAGCATTTTTAAATAAAATCAATTCAGTCAGCAATACGATAAAAACACACTATAAAAATATATAAGCTAATTAAACAATTATTTACATTTACAAGATCATTTCGTAGCAATATTTTTGATATCTCTATTACTTAATGAAAGCGGCAGAGAACGAAAAGATTTATGCTGTTTATATCAATTGAGCTCTTGCCAAAATTCTCTTCAGAACCACAATATTCTGACATCTTCATGTCAAGCATTCTCATTTTCAAACAATTTTTTTTGTAAACTTTTCTTTGTAAAAATACAATTGATTTAAAAGTTAGAAGTTGATAAAGATTAATTACTAGAATATTTATATTGTAAATTAAATGAAAAAAATATTTAGTACACAGTTTTTGAAAAATAGAGAAAAATAAGTCTTTTATTTTAAGAAATACATATATATATATATGATTTCCAATTTGAATCATTTAAATTAATAAGTTGTTTTAAAATTAAAAATTTTAAATAAATGTAAATAAATAAAAACAGTTTTAAATTTTAAAATATATATAGTTATTATCTTTTTTTTTATTTGGACAATAAGGTAAAAAAAGTTTTAAAGCTTCATTAAAGTTTTTAATTAATATTTTGGGATTCAACTTTTTAGAGTTGAAACATTTTTCTCATATTGAATTAGAAGAATATAATTAAAATTTTGATAATTTTTTTTAAATTTCTTGTTGGGCAATAAGGTAAAAAGTTTTAAAAATTCATTAAAGTTTTTAATTAATACTTTTGATAAAGTTTTTACACTTTGAAACATTTTTATCATATTGAATTATATGAATAGAATTTAAGAATATAATTATATTCATATAATTTAATATGATTAAAATGTTTCAAATTGTAAAAAAATAAAATTGTAAATCATAAGAATATAATTATAATTTTTATAAACATTTTTCAGTTTCTTGTTGGGCAATAAGGTAAAAGTTTAAAATTTCATTAAGGTTTTAATTATTGTTTTGGATGTAATTTTTTAAAATTTAAAACATTTTTATCCTATTGAATTATATGAATATAATTATCATTTTTTAAAAAAAAAAATTTAATTTCTTTTTGAACAATAAGGTAAAAAGTTTTAAAGAGCTTCATTAAGGTTTTTAATTAATATTTTGGGATGCAATTTTTTACAATTTGAAACATTTTTATAGCACTGACTTATATGAATAAATCTGAAATGTACAGGGAAAGTTTTTATTATTCAGGTTTTAATTTTAGATATTTATTTTTAATCAAGATAACGTTTTCATCCTTTAAAACTGATAACTTCATAAAAAAGATTACAGGAGAAATCTCAGAACGACATCTTCAAACTAATCCCTGAAAAGAAAAAAAAACGAGATCAATTTATTTCTTATTAAATATTTATTGCTTTCATAAATAATTCGATTCACATTTTCTATAATTGATACGTTTTGCACGAAAACACTTCCCACAACTGATTCTAGAATGATAGTTGATTTTAAAGTCGACCAATTAGCGAAATGTCGATACCGGGAAAGGTTGATGATCTGCAGTTAGAGCGGTAATTGCATTCATCTATTGGTCACTGAACCATGGTTTGTGTAAATGAAATCCGCTGGCTGTGATTATCTGAGAAAAAAACAATAAAATTTAATAACAACTCTCGCAGTTCTTTCTAGAAATTGTTTATCACACGTACTTCAGTACCGAAGGAAAAATAATAATTAAGTTCTGACGTGCTGGAATTGATAAATTAATTAATATGAGAAAATACATAATCGATACTTCAATATAAAATTATTTTAGTCACATATCATTTAAAACAATTAATATATAAAAAAAAATTTAAGTCAATTCCTGCATTTTTTCACTTTATTGCAGAAAAGTCCTTTATAACTAATTTTCATTCTTTTTTTTTTTTTAAGTTAGAAAAAAATTCTCTCTCTCACATACATTTTCCATCTCTCTCACTCATTTATCCACATGTTTCATTTTCCATTTTGTTCAGACTAGAACCCAGAATGAAAAAAAAAGTATCTGAAAAGAAATTTTTTTCCAGCGATCTACACGCTTCGCCACTGACGGTATTTATTCCTAAATTTATGCTAAATATCTTATATAAGAGAATTTTTTCTCCCATATAAAACTAATGAATTAAATTTAATTACTGAATTAATATTTGAAGAAACTGTATTAGCATCGTGCCATCCACTACAAGTTCAAAAAAATTTATTTGAACTTCAGTGGATGAATAAAAAAGGTATTTTATTAACGATTGAAAATTTGAACAGGATATATATAGGAGAGTGTGAACTAATAGTAGGAATTGAAATAGTATTCCTATATCGTCATTGTTATATTTCGTTTTGTGTGTTGTGATTCATCCTCAGTGTCCTGCAGACATCACATGAGTAGTATGATCCTGTAGACATCACACTACTCATGTGGACATCACATGAGTAGTCTACTCATGGATGGAGAGAAAGGGGGCAGCTTCTGTTGTCATGGAGCACCAATAGGTTGAAGAGTGACTTAGCTCCGTGACGCTTATACAGTCATATTAGGCCGGTACCTACGGTTTAAAGTGGATTCCGAACCACTGCAAACATCCAAGGCACCGCCGGGACTCGAACCCAAAACCTGTGGTACAGAACGCCTGAGCGCTAGACACTCGGAAATTCAGGCCCACATTTCAGTTTTGTTGGCCGAATTGTTTAAAACTATCAACTATAAAATAGTAAAAGTATAAGATATGTTTTATATTAAAATACTGAAGTGATTTTTTTTTTTTTTTTTTTTGCTGATAAATAAAATTTGTGTCAATTATAATTCAAAACCTCTTTAGTTTTAGAAGCATAAATTAGAGAGTTATTTTCGATAAAAAATAATGAAATTCGTATCTAAAATTGTTTATACTTAAATATAGGAAACTTTCTAAAATATTTTACTAAATAATGAAAAATATGCTTTCAATGCCATTTTATTTTAAAAATTATCATTTTCACCCCTACACTACTATATTTATACTTTTATTTGTTTATTACACTACCTTCCCCCTATTTATTATAACTCTACACTATATATTTTTATTTATATTTTTTTAAATTTAATAACTGTATTTTCTAAATTAAAATTAAATGATGTTTATATATCGAGTGAAAACCTCCTTAGTTCTCTTTTAAAAAAAAAAAAAAAAAACGTAAAGCAACTTAAACATTTAAAGCCCATTTTTAAAATTTTGAACTCAATTGAATTGAAAAAATAATTATAATTGTTATTTTTTTAAATTTTTATAAAAAAAATGAAAAGCAATTGAAAAAATAAAATTCCTAAAATAAAATTATAAAAAAAAAAAAAAAAAAAATTAAATTGAAAAAAAATAATTATAATTGTTATTTTTTAAAATTTTTATTGAAAAGCAACAAAAAATAAAATTCCTACATTAAAATGAACAAAACAAATGTTATTAGAAACATTCTTAAATAAATTATCTATATACCATAAATTAGGCCCTGATGGCCGATTGACTAGCGCTCTGGCTCTAAGTGCCGCAAGCTTTGGGTTCGAGGTGCCTTTGATGTTTGTAGCGGTTCGGAATCCAGTTTAAACTGTAGGTCCCGGTCTAATACGACTGTAGAGTGTTGGACGTCGGGCTGACAACCTTATCCCGTAGAAGGAAACATCTCCTCTCTCGAAATTTGCCATTAGGCAAACGACCTTGACCCACCACAAGGCTGTTGCGCCAATGCTGATGATGATAATATACCATAAATTATGCATACCTATTTACCTATTTGTTACCTATATTCAATATAATTATTGCCTATATACCGATATATTAATTATTTATATATTTACCTACTTACTAATTAGTCCTAATTGTGTGAAAATTTAAATATCCCGTTTAACGACGAAAACTGACAAATCCATTACTTGTGGTAGTCCGATATGCGCGACGCAAAGCAGTTTTGAAGGAAAAAAAAGGTTTAATGGTCATTATCTAATTTTTTCTTCAATTTTTTTCTTTTGATATTATGTAATTAAAAAAAGTATTTATTAAAAATTTAAATTATTCTTATTTAGATTAAAAACCTTCTCTCCATACGTTTCTTTTGTGTGAATTGAATACTCTGTTCTAATTCGTTCGATTTGGCAACTTGCCAATTTTCCACACAATCGATGGTCGAATTAAATTTTGTACGAAAAACAAAACAGCTGGTTTAAATAAATCAAAAAATAGTTATGATTCTAATATTTTCTTTAAAATTCCATTACTCAAGCTTATTAAGGGCACTAACATTAACCAAAAAAATTCTTTTTCCACACACACAAAGAACTTATGAACTATTTTCATAAGTTCAGTTTTGAAAGTAAAAAGTTTAATTGTCATTATCTAATTTTTTTTCTTTTGATATTATGTAATTAAAAAAAATAATTTATTAAAAATTTAACTTATTCTAAAATTTAAAAATTAAAACCCTCTCTCTGTACGTTTCTTTGTCTGAATTGAGTTCTCTGTTCTAATTCGTTCGATTTGGCAACTTGCCAATTTTCCATACAATCGATGGTCGAATTAAATTTTGTACATAACACAAAACAGCTAGTTTGAATAAATAAAAAAATAGTTACGATTCTAATATTTTCATTGAAATTCTATTACTAAAGCTTATTAAGGACATCAACGTTAACAAAAAAAAATTGTTTTCTACACACACACAAAAGAACTTATGAACCATTTTCATAAGAGTTGAAGGACCTTAAAATTGGTTACAATTATCAAAGTATTTCATATTTTTTATTTATAATGGCATCAAGTATTCAACATATAATTCATATAGCTGCACAAACAGCCTCGTGCAAATCTAATGCTAAAACAATCACGACAATTACAGCTTTTTTCAAGCAGTCCAACAAGTTGCATTGAAATTCTTCAACATATTAAGCCTATCTGTGACGTAACCCACCAATGTGCGAATTTGGTTTTATAAACATTCCACAAAGCGAGCAAAAGAGAGTCACGATTATGGTTATAGTTATCCGAAGGGAGAAAAATTGTTTTTTTGAGCATTTCTCTTTATAAACTGGTCTGCGGTCTCTCCACTTTGGCAAATAATTGTCATTCCGGCATCTAGTTTCTGCGGTGCGGGTGAAAGGTGAAGGACGTATGAAGGCTGTGTGGTTTAAACTGGCCTTTTCATTAATTACAAGTGGTGAGCCGGAATGCTAACGTGATGGCGAAAGAGATCTAATTCAAAAACTGCTTAGAGTCCGCCATAAGAAATGAATTAGAATAAAAATGAATACAAAACTCACTTTTGAAATTCTGTTGGTCTCTTTTACGTTTGTAACACCTGTCTATTCGAATGGATATTGTCAATACTGTCATGAATTAATACATAAATTTAACAGTTTAATAATTTTTAACAGTTTTTTTCCTTAATAGCTTTAAGGAAAATTGGCAAACATAATTGGTCTAATTCCATTATCATTGTAATTTTGTATAAAATTTTTAACTATTGCTTTGTTCTGTATTAGTTCGAATGATTTGGCGCTTAGTAGTATGGTATTTAAGCAGATTGGATTTCCTTATCATTGTAATTTTATATAAACTTATTAACTATTGCTTTGTTCTGTATTAGTTCGATGGATTTAGCGTATAGTAATTTGGTAGTTATGCACATTGATTTCGAAATGAGAAAGCTTAGTTTCAAGCCAGATAAACGAACTGAATCTGTGTTTATATCAGGTTGTTTGTGTTTGCACTTCTGCGTTTGTTTCTACTATGTTTGCATGCTGAATCCGTAAGCCAGAAATTTCCACCATTGAATTTGAAGTGAAAGAGCGTGAGTCCAACTATTCTCAGTTGTGATCGTTAACAAATTGTGATGGCATCAGAGATTAGTTTGACCCACCCAAGTGGAACTACTCTTGGAAAATAAAAGAGAGCTTAATGCGCTGATATAAAAGAGAGATATATATATATTTATATATTATAATATATATATATATATATTATATTAAATGTGCGGAAGTAAGAGAGAACTTAATGCTTTAGCACAAGCACTTTAAAGGAAAAGAAAATTGAATATTTTTGCAATTAAAAAAACGTATTAACAGTAATTTTGAGGGAGTATGTTATGAGAAACAAACAATGCTTTTTCCAATTTTTTACTTTTCAACAATTTCTACTCATAATTATATGCATTATTTTTTTTTTATTTCACGTACATACTAAATATAAGTAAATTAATTCACATAAAAAATTTTAAACTTTAATTTTTTTTTTTTTTTTTTTACATATCTTAATATGGCAATAAATATTTTCAGTTCTTGAGAAAAAAAAAAAACGTTTCTCGTTTGTTATTCTTAAATTAAATATAAAACTATGATGAAAAATTGTACTTTGTATATACGATAAAATATAAAAGTTTGTACTCTATTGTAATATGCGAAGAAAATTTATTGTTTTACAAAAATTCTCCTTGGTTAATGTAAAACAATGTTCACCTCATATACACAAGCATAGATGTTTTGCTTTCGGAAATGCAAATAATGTCAATGGTTGATAGATTAGACATATGAGCACGATGAAAAAGTTTAACATTGAATTATATTCTTCAATGTTACATACTCTGCAGTATTTTGAAATTAAAATTCTCGATAAATCAAAAAATGCTACTGCTATTAAACATTACCTTCAGATTGCTAGAGCTACAAAGACAAATCAAAATTTACTACTTTCAGTTTCTGAAACATCATTGTAACCTACATAGTATGTTAATGGTGAAAAAAAATTGCTTTAAATTATCCAAAGTGTTTCTAAATCCTGCATTGCCTTTATAAAAATTCATTTTGAAAGAAGTCAAAAAAATAATCGCATCTACAAATCGAATCTTTCCGCTGGTTCACTATGGTCTTCCAAGCGGAAAATGTAAACAATGTTTCCCGCGACGTTTAGTGAGAAACAAAATGATTCCTGGCAAATGGTACGAAAAACAGATTTACCCCTTTTTTATGATTGAGTGCGCACAGTAATGAGGGTCGATTTCAAACCGCACACATTTTGTTTCGACTTCTCTCACCCTAAAGCCATCAACAGCCGTTCGGAAGACTAAATATGAAGAGCCGGTTAACCAAAATACTCTCTAAAACAGGAATGCGTAGACCGCAGGAATGTGGGCAGCATGGGCCCCAGCCAGGATCGGATTTTCCTATAGGCTAACTAGGCTTCAGCCTAGGGCCTCAAGGTCAAGAGGGGCCTACATTCAAATTGTTAGCAAAATTAGAAGTACACTATTCTAAAAACAGTAAACACTAAAACACCGAATAGAAAATAAAGAAAAATTCTACACATATAACTAATGAACAAACATAAAAATGTATTGATTAAGGTCAACGCGTGGGGTCCTGAATGGCCGAGTGGCTAGCGCTCTGGCGCTCGGTACCACAGGTTTCGGGTTCGAGTCCCGGCGGTGCCATGGATGTTTGTAGTGGTTCGGAATCCACTTTAAACCGTAGGTACCGGTCCTAATAGGAGCGTTGTGGGGTGTTGTTACTCCGTGGCTTATCTTCAAGTTACAAGCACTCCCTGGGTAATGCAAAAGCGAGTAACGTTTGTGCAGCGCTTGCCTTCAGGCATCCAAGACAAGTGTCTAAGTGTTTGCCAGCTGCATTAAAAAAAAAAAAGATCGACGCATTGGGTTTGTTCGTTTGTATATACTAGATTGCACCAATTTGCTTTAATCTTCAATGTATTGAATATATTTAATTTATTTTGATAGAAAATATGATGATTTTTCCATATTTTATTTTTCGTAGTCAAAGATTTTTATTATTTGAATTTCGTTTCTTTGTAAATGTTATGTGTTATGTTTGATTAGTTATTGTTACAAGTACTCTATAGGGTGATGAGAATAAATGTCCAAATAAGTGTTCTCGACTTTTTTTTTTTGCTCACCTTTTTTAAAGATTAGTACCCATCACATATTGATATACTATATCACAGTAATGATGTATTTTATTATCTCTCATGTAATTTACAAACTTAAAAATGGGAGGTGAAAGGGCCTCATAAGTGAAATAGCCTGGGGCCTCTTTTCATCTAAATCCGGCCCTGGACCCAGCGATACTTTTCCTGCGGTCCGCACCATCATATTCTCATTTTAATGAAAAATACAATTGTAACGTAACGTAATGACAGATGTTTAGCTGGAGTACCAGGGGTGATACCCCGTACCTCCATATCAATAATTACTACTATAAGAAACATAATTTATAGAAACCGAAAGTTAAGTTTTAAAAAAGAAGAAATTAAAAGAACCCATGCTCTGTATAATTTAAAAAAGGAATAAAAGGGTTAGTAAATGTTCATTATTTAAAAATAATAGTTAATAATATATGTTTAAATACAAAATAAATGTTGGCAATAAAAGGAATTTATAATAACCGTTAAAAAATACAACTAGGTAAATTAAAAAAAAATTTCAGTTTTTGATGAAATGTCGGAACAGGGAATATGATCCAGCTGCAGTTAATAAAAAGAAAACATTTAAATTTTAAAATTAATTAAGTGATAACCAGAAAAAAAAATTACGGCCAAATTCAGGGATAAATCAGAAAAATTGCTGTTACACATCCAATAAAAGAATATTCTTTTTTTTTTTTTTTTTTATAGAAAATCATGCAATGTACATAAATAGTAATACTGGATCAGAATATGAAGATTGGTGAAGCTATTAAGACCCTTTAAACTGGAGTTAACGAAACTGGATACTGTCTGGACTCATGTCCAAAACAGTCTTTAAAACTTCTGCATAAACTGCATAAAATTTTTTTTTTTTAAAAACCGATATATTCGCCGCCAAAGAGAGTCCGTTCTGCAAAAATACATCATCTATAAATATTCGAGCACAGATAGTTCCCGCCAATTTAAACACCACATAGGCATATCACTTTCAGTGGGCAAATTCGGAAACTGGTCATCCTTTTGAACAGATCGGATTCACATCCGGTAAGGGCTGGGGACTACCCCATACACCTTTCCAAGGGACACACATAAAATATACAATCACAACACTAGAATAATATAAAAATTGCATGCAATTTTACTTTCATACAAAATATATTTATAAATATATTGGCTGGCGCTCTTACCACAGGTTTCGGGATAGAGTACAGGTGGTGCCATGGATATTTGTAGTGGTTCGGCATCCACTTTAAACCGTGGGTCCCGGTCTAAGAGGATCGTAGAGAGTTACGAGGTAGTGTTATTCCACGTCCGTAGCTTATCTTCAAACTGCACGCACCTCCTGTGTAGTACTAAGTGAGTAACGTCTGTGCAGCGCTTGCCTTAAGGCACCAAAGACAACTGTCTAAGTGTTTGTCAGCAGCATTAGAAAAAAAAAATATTGTCACCAATATCAACACGACACTGGCACTCCCAAGAGGTACCGTTACAGCTGAATTATATAAAGATGACATTCTTGATCCAATATTTTCCTCATTACGATTGTAGAATTATGGACTCTTCGTACTACAAGACGATAGCGCTAAGCTACATAGAGGTTTTTGGTGGAGAATTACCTTCATAAGGAAAATATTGTGCGTACTGGCTGGCCTACTCTTCTTCGCTCTTGAATTCGATTGTGCACAGTGCTCTAGGGTGCACTATTGCTGTTCTTAATGCTTCCCCTCTTACCTTTCGATGTTTTCAAATTGCCTTGAAACAGCAAAGGTCTTTCTTGCCAACTGAGTTAATAAATATCTTTTTTAAACATGTAACATCACTGTCGTGTATTTTGACTTCCATTGGGTCAGTCCTTCCCTGCTGGACGTTCGCTTCGTGTGGGATTGCACATGGCGAACCTGTATCCCCTATGTTGCCTTTCGGGAAGGGTACAATAAGGTCCACCCGACCATGTCGGACTTCGGACTTGGACGTGTCATGGACAGGGTCCGGCGGCTCTGCTCTTTTGTTCGACAGCTTTTCCTAGTCGGGGCGTAGCTGGCTAGTGTTTTACTCCCCTGGGTTGGCCATATATGTGTGTAGTGCCCTACGAGTATAGATTACAGTCTTCTCCAGAGAGCTGGTGTCGTGTCTGTATAGTTGTTAGAGGTGATCGAAAAGTATTAAAACCGAAAATATATTCGTATTTTATCATATTAAAACAAATCCCATATTGAACTTGGATATTGTGAGGATTTATTTTTGTATGGTTTCCACTTTCTGGGATCTCAAAATAGAAAATAAGTTCGTTATTCCTTTTGCCCCAAAATCGTGAAGTTGCGTTTGATTAAAGTTTTGCTAAATTTCATTAAATTAAAATGAATAGAAATTTTCAAATGGTCAAATTTTTTTTATTTCTCCTTTAATATTTGAAAAACAGCGTATATTCAAATTTATTTTTTCAGGCTAGAAGAACGGATTATTCGTAATAACGTAATAACCTCTACGTAGGACATGTGTAGTTTTTATCTCTATAATTTTATTTCTAAAAACATATTATAAAAATGGGAAAATTGGTTGTTGCTAATATTTTAAAATTCCTAAGCTTGTTAGGATTACCACAATTGTCAAGAAACCTTTGTGGGCATGCATATTAAAAAAAAAAAATGATAAATAAAAACCATTGGGCTTATCCCTTTTGCGCTTGCTTACTGCAAAAATCAAACAAAATATTAAAACATTAAACTAATATCAAGCATCAAATTCTTTATTTTTTGTTGTATATAAAGAAATGATATGTATTTATACGTTAGATAATTTTCGAACTTTTTATGTACTGCCCGTGGCCAAGTTACAGCTAATACATGTAACCACGGCCTAGTTACAATTAATACGCGCAGCCTGCGGCTTTCACACATCTGTGAATCCCAGATCTAAAGTTTCAATGTTACAACTGAACAGAGAAATAGAGGGAAAAATAAATCTTCAAATGGAATTCATATGTACAGGAAGCCCACAGAAAAGCTTCAGTGCCATTTTTTTTTATCGAAGTGGTTCTCAACCTGGAGTGGAAATCAAGAGAATGGAAGGCGAAGTGTTCCTCATAGTTAAAAATTGTCTAGTGATTAATCTGATTAATAAAGAATTATCGATTGTGACAACTGGCAACTAGCGTACCGATTACGGAGTACCAATGGGGATATAACCCCTTAGCCTCCTCGTCTTAATTCATAGATACAATTAATTACGTTTATAGTTGGCTGCTTTGTTGTTGCTGTCGTATCCCTCATGGAAGGAGGGAAGAGGGGTGCAGCTTTTTGCTCTGGTGGAGCACCCGTAGGTATAAGTCTGACTTCTGCTCTGTGACGCTCTTACAGTCATAGGAGACCGGGACCTACGGCTTAAAGTGGATTCCGAACACTACAAACACCCATGCAACCATCGGGACTCGAACCCGAAACCTGTGGCACCGAGCTCTAGACACTCGGCCATTCAGGCCCAGTTGGCTGCTTTAATGTTAGTAAATAAAAATTATAAGATAATATTTCAAAATTAGATTGATGGTACTCAAAAAAGTTAACAAAATACTGGAACAAAATAAAAATTTTAAAAATTAAAAATAAAAGAATTTAAGTTAAGTTTAAATTCAGTACAAATAGGGAACAGTTGTCGATGCCATGAGACTATTGAAAAAGTAAACAAAACAGTGAAAGGGTTATGCTAAACGGTGATAAAAATATTTCATATTTAGCTGCAATCTCAGAATGTGGGTTCGAACCTCCGCCCTGTTTGGAGAACCAGAGTTTAAATTAGGCGCCTTAGGCCACTCGGCCATCCTGACTTCGAGTTCTCTATTGTAAATATACTCCTTTCAAACAACAAACAACATACTATGGTCCTGTATTACTTTTTTCATTTCGATGTCATCGATTCTCAAGGCAAAATCAAGTATTTCTAAATAACTTGGAGATAACTTTTGATTATTTATCAAATAAAAAACGATTCTTAACAATAGGCTACCCATTTTATGGATGACATTGAAATCTTTGATATTTTTGCAATAAGAATGAAATATTTGTAGATAGTTATCGTTGAATTCCAGTACACTTGATTAAATACTATTAATAATAATATTTTGAAGATTTAATTTTAATTTAAAAACAAACCTGATGTTCATATTTTCCTAGTGTAAAATAAATAGAACAAAACATCAAATGCAAGGATAGTAATGAAGAAAAAAATAAACTAGAACGGAACCAACAAAATAGATTTTTTATTTCATACATAGGAAAAGCATTTGCTAACGTAACAGGAGCTTTTGAAACTTACCCTGGATAGCGCTGTATAACCGTTAAAATTTTATCTTATACAGTGGTAAATAATGAGTGAAAATGTATTACTTTCATAAAAATAATCAAATGAAATCATTTATAAATTTCATATTACCATATGAAACAGGTTTTATACATAATTCATTACCTGCAACTTGAAATGTTAAGTGATGAATGAATTTAAATTTACTTTTATAAATATAATTTAAGAAAATTGAAGCTTGTATTCTGAAAGGCAAATAATTCAAAATGAAATATAATGCAAATGATATAATGCAAGTGTCAAATAATTCAAGCAAATATAATGCAAGTGATTGGCAAATCATTAGTTTTGCCAACACATATTTCAAGCACATTTTAAAACACGCATAATTAAAATTACCTTGCAAATTAGTGTTTATTTTAAATAAAAGTTCTTAATGAAAATTTCTCGTTGTAACTAACTGTCACTTCTCAGTTATTTGCTTCTCGCAAATTTTTCAGAACGTTATGGAATTCTTACCATAACAATATGATGTTATTACATTATAATAATCAGCAGTAATTAATTAATAACAATAAAAGTTATTCCCGACTCGGGGCTCAGTGGCAACGTACGCCGCTGCCGAGCACTAGGACAGAGGTTCAATCCGCTGGCGGCTTTGTTATAGACGCTGTTTCAAAAACGAAGAGGCTCGATGGCGTTTGTAATGTTCAGCATATTGCCTCGTGAGGCGGACTACCTCGTGGGAGTTTTTAGGATTTTTTATGGTCAAATACGGGGAAGTTCCCCCAAAAGTCCTATCCTCCTTCTTCAGCGTCACGAACCCAAGTCAGATTTTTACTTACCCCTTTCCTGCCTTCCGTTCTCTTTATTTTAATTAAATACCTATCCACATTTACTATTGCGTTTTCTGAAATATTTATTACACCAGTAATTGTCTGAGTCTAATATGACTGTAGAGAGTAGGGCGTAGAACTGATAAGCCGTCCCCGTAAAAGTCAGCGTCACGGAGCCAAATTAGACTTCTCCTTACGGGTGCTCCATCATAACAGAAGCAGCTCTCCCCTTTCCCTCCTTCCATGAGACCACACAGGTTCTTGGACTTGATATAGATGTTGCTGTCTATCAAGTTGGATAAGAAAATAAATAAAATAAAAAAAAGTGCAACTTAATGTGGTATTTGCTAACCGCTTGATTTTTTAAATACGTGTATAGAATTAATATTAGGTGAGAATTATCTCCAAAAGTCCACCAGAAGGTACTGCCTACATCTTCAACGAGTGCTCCATCACCAGAGAAGCTTACCTTTTTTTCTATACAGATTACCCTTTCCTACTTCCATAAGACCACGTGGTTTCACGTTAATTCATAGTACTAGATGCTACTGTCTACCAAGTGGGATAATATATATATATGAAATGCTTTCTTTCGAAATATTAACCTTCAACTTCATTACTATTTTGTAAATCGCCCTCATTTTTAAAAAATTTATGTATGAAATAATCATATAAAATTTCGTCCACTGTAATAATTTAGAACATTCCAATCAAAAAATTCCCATATAACTCTAAAAAACAGTATAGCAGTGGAAATTTATTTAAATTGAAATGCAGATGGTAATAGTATCTTCATTTTCCATCAGAGGCAGTATGCTATAATAATAGTCTAAGTTTTGCTGTAGGGCATTTCTTTAAATTTAGTCTCCGCTTCGTTGCATAGCAGAAGAAGTTCTCACCTTTGTCCCACATACAGTTTACGTATGGCATCTGGGTCAGCGAAAGAAAAATCACGGTGATTCAGGTATATTATCGCTCCCATCCCTCCCTGAAGATTTACTTTCCACCATTAATCCCCTGCCCTCGAATGAAGTAGGGCTTGTCGTCTGCAGGGGATGGTTCCAGGAAACACCCTCAGCATATCTACGAGACGAGGAAAAATGGTATGCTCTGTAAAATTGAAAGATAACGAGGAAGTTTCATGGTTTCATGAACGAGCGAAATGGATAGGTGAGATATTTCGCAGAGATAGATCATTAGCAAATAATGCTCTTTTCTATACAAATAAACTCCTGAAATGTCACTTTGTTTTTTTTTTTATCGAGTGCATTTAACTTTGTAGTAAGCTCATTAAAAGATGATTTTGTAGAACAAACAAATTTAAGTGTTTATTCACTCAGTATTGTTTATTTTTTACTATCCCACTTCAGTTTTACATTTTAATTAGAAGAATCTTGGTAGCCATTTTACATAGTTTCGTTTGATCTAGTTCAGTGGTGGTCAACCCAAATGTTCTTGCGGGCCATTTTGAAATGCATCCGAATGTCGGAAACAGTGTAAATATAGCTCTATAAAAATGAGAACTAAGTGAAGGAGAACTATTAATAATATCATTGGGCCATGAATATCAGAAAAATCAATAATGGTTCAGCTAATACCGAGGTTAATAATAGTCATTATTTTTATTTCATATCAAAATGCAAGTCACGTTTGTCAAGACTTTTGTATTGCATTTTTCTCTAATGTAAATATCAACCCATTAAATTCAGTTTTCTATTAATATAAAAGTTGGATACACTGGAATTAAATAAAACAGTTGGATCAAATTATTAGACTTAAAAAAAGTTCAGTAATAGGAAAATTCAAATTTAGTTTTAAATTACATAGGGACTTATAATAGATATTTAATATGTGAAACTGTAGCTATATGCTGATTGATGTATACAGATTCAGTATTCAACTAACATTTTTTCTAATAAATCTTGATTACTAAATCCTTTTTTTTTGTTTTCTTATCCCACTTTTTTTATTTTCTTATCCCATTTTTTTATATTTTTTTGTCCACTCTAGATACCAAGTCGAAGTTCTTGGGCTTGGTATCTAGATCCCACAGCAACATCAAGATCAGGGGTGGCCAACCCAAATGATATTGCGGGCCAATTTGGAAATGCATCAGAACTCCGCGGACAGCATATAAAATTATATATCCCCATATTAGATTTAGACCTACTATAGACATTTATTTCGAGTGAAAAATTGAAACAAAATGAGTTATTATTAGTGTGTTTACTATTATGCTTACATGTAAACATAGATAATGTAATAATAATGATACTAGACGCACATTGTAAAGACATATATAACATTAAAAATGAAATATAAAAATATATAAATATAAACGAAATAAAAAAAAAATGAAATCATTAAAAAAATATTTATTTTACTAGTGCGATATTTGTTTCTCCACTCTTTCACTCAGCTTTTGCAAATCGATGCGCGCGCATCATGAGTTCGCAGAGTATATTTTAATTATTCTGCGAACTCATAATTAAAACAGGCAATATCTGTCATATAATCGCAGGAATATTATTTTAAAATCAAAGTTAATTGTTCTCCTAATTTCGACAGTTAATTTTTGAATATATGGATGCACACATAATGTATTTTTTAATACGTTGGTTTTCACTACTTTGGCCATTGAAATAAATATATTTTGTAAAAGCGTGATAAATCTCACTGGCTAGAAAAATGTTCAAGGCGGGCCGCGAATTAATCAAGTCTAATCTAGTTCTTAGTTCGTTAGTGATGTTAACATCAAAGCTCCAAAAATTATTCATGGAAAATATTTTCACAAAAGGAAAACTTTAAAATGGCACTAATCTTAAAATATTTTTTAATTGTTGGTATTTAGAAAATATCTGGGAGGCATAGTTATGCCCTTGCGTAGTTTGCATTATTTTAAACTATTGAATCATTTTAAACTCACAACCCACACACTTTTGATAAATGATATAGAATAGGTGACGCTTCCTTGGTTTAATTTATGAAATTAAAGTGATCAGTTTCAACTTTTAACTGTTTGGGGATTTTTGCGCAATTAAAAAAGTCACATCGGCCAAAGTTTTCTTTATAATCGAGATGAATTTTGTCTAAAACCAAGGGTGATAAATGGATGGTATATATATCTGATCTTTTGCTGGTCTTTTTGAATTGACAGGAATTGATTTGCAATAAATCTTCTTCAGTTTGATCGAACTCTATTTTATTACTTTTGCAGAGGAAAAAAAAAAAACATGACAACTTTTTTTTTACAAAGAAGTTATTTTTTGTTACAAAAATTTTTTTTTCTATAAATACAAGGCATGTAAAATAGCATTTCTGGTCAGTGACTGATCTTCGCGATTGACATGTCTGAGACCTTTGCAAGTGACAACTTTTACGCACACACACACATATACACTCAAGAGCCAAAACATTATAACCACCCCTACATTTTGCAATGAACTCGCCTGGATGACGTGGAAGGCACGTGATCAGGTGGAAGTGGTATTTAACTGGTATTAAGTGGTGGTATTAATCCATGCCAAGGTGGGTTGAAGCTGTGTTGCGCGCCAAAGGTGGGTCAACTCGTTATTGACAGGTGGTCATAATGTTTTGGCTCTTGAGTGTATATATATAAGTCAGTTGAATTTTTAAACTGAGCATCTTAATGCATTGCATGTGGGGTAATTTTTTGAAAAAAAAATTGCAAGTTTTTGCAAGTAATCGTTCATTTAAATGTAAAAGAGATAGTACGGACCGGAGTAGTTTGATTGATGGCTCTTTGGGTACCACAACTAAATGAGCTCTGTACGAAACTTAATTTTTCCTCTCTGAACCTGATTATTTAAAAAAGCTCTCCTTATGATTGTGTGAACTCCCCAGATGCAGTCCCTTGGATTATTCACTTCAACTCCCCCCTCACTCCCCATGGTATATTTTGCTTAACTCTGAATCTGTTTATTTCCATTTTAATGGTGAGTGTTCTCAGGCTGAAGTATTCGGCACCTGAAAACAGCAAGAATAAAAGTATTTAAATAGCAGATGGTATCTTTCTTTCTTTCTTTTTTGGTGTTAAAATTTGTTCTTTTTGGTGTTTTTTGGTGTCTTTTTGGTGTTGGTGTTTGGTGTTGTTCTTTTTTGGTGTTTTGGTGTGCACCTTTTGGTGGTGTCTTTTTTGGTTTGGTGTGTTTTTTGGTGTTTGTTATTTTGTGTTGTTGGTGTTTTGGTATGCACCTTTTGGTGGTGTCTTTTTGGTGTTTTTTTTGTTTGGTGTTTTTCTTGTTGGTTTTTGGTATGCACCTTTTTTGGCGTTTGGTGTTGTCTTTTGGTTTTTGTGTTTTGTTTTGGTGTTTAGTGTTTTTCTTGTTGGTGTTTTTTCACCTTTTGGTGGTGTCTTTTTGGTGTTTGTTATTTGGTGTTTTGTTGTTGTTTTGGTGTTTTGGTTTTGGTTTTGTTTTGTGTTTGGTGTTTTTCTTTTGGTGTGTTGTTTTTGTTGTTCTTTTTGGTGTTTGGCGTTGTTTCTTTCTTTTTTTTGTTTTGTTTTTTTTGGTGTTTTGTTTGTGTTTGTCTTTCTTTTTGGTGTTTGGTGTTTCTTTCTTTTTGGTGTTAAGTCATTAAAAATATTGGTCTACGTTTGATTTGTCGCTTTACGGACACTTTAAAGAATACCGTGGTGGCAAAGGCCATAGCGCTAGCCAGTTGGCCAGATTGGTCTGGCCACTTTTTGCACACATTGGGCTAATTAGAGAGACCTACAGTTTAACGTGAATTCCGATTCACGAATAAGCATCCATGCCACTGCCAGGATTCAGACCAGAAGCCCGTGGTGCAAAGGTCAGAGCCGTTGGCCAGCTTGGTCTAGAGACAAATGCTTCAATTTAATATTTTTTGAAATACCATAAAAACTCATTGAATGAAAAGCTAATTATTTCATTTTGATTAAAAGAAATTTATTAATTTAAAATTAACTAATTTCGCAAAGGATGATGATTATGTTATGCTAAAGAGAAATACTAAATTGTTCGCATTTGAAAATAAATATATAATTATAATAACTTATTATGGTATCAATAATTTTAACCTTTACTTTTTGAATATAATGTGCTTTAACAAAAACTTAAAGCCTGCTTGTTTTTGTACACGTTTATTCAATTTCTTTCACTACACATAAAAAATAAAAAAATAAATGATTTTAAATTAATTAAATTTTATTTCTCATTATAATTTATATAGAATTTCAGCTTCTTTTTTAAATATATTCTTTAACAGAGTTTTGCAAATAAAAATGTACGAATAGAGTAATTTTTGTTCAATCACACGTGAAAAATAAATAAGTATTCTTAAAAATAACTGAAAAATTCTAAGAAGATATATACATTCATTTATATTTGTCCAACCCCGTGCATCGGGTTTGATGTGTCAAGCAAATCGCCAAAGTATCGCCAAAGCATCAAGCAACCGCCAAATGTTTAGTAATCATTTGCCCATAGCTACACGACAGTTTAGAGAATTTCCCCGACGTTTTATTTCTTGAACGGTGATATGGGGAATTAATTCAAGGTCTCAGCCTACGCCATGTGTCTTTAATTAATTTTCTATGTTGCAAGTTAGTCTTATGAATGATTCATACTCAGACATCGAAGAAGGCGCCATTGCGACACTTCAAGTACATGAAATTGAATTGATTTTAAATATTAACTAGATATCTAACAGACCAACAAAAGCATTTTTGTTCATTTCACTATTGATATCAAACAGTATTACCTGATATTTTTGTTTCACTTTCTCAATGTGTAGTATAATATGTTTGTTTCTTTTTTTTTTTTCCGTTGTCACATTATAAATGTTAATCAGATTATAGGCAATTGTTAGACTTTCACAATAATATATTCTTTAATTGATGCAATATTTTGAATAGATTATTTAGCAGTTAATTCTTTTATTATATAGCGTTGTAAGCTGGATTGTAACTGGGTGTGGTTGGGTTGAGACTTGAGACACAAGTGCAGATTTATTGACACACGCACAAACACCACACACAAACAATTAGAGACAGACAACATTTAACACAGTTAAAGACCGATAATTATGGATTCGTGGAAGGATTCCACTTCTAAGCAGAAACAAGCAAAACAACGTGTGTGCCGATTTCCGCACAAGTTGCAAAGACTCTGGTTTTCGGGGCTGCTCATAACATTTGCAATGAAGCATGGACACGGGAGTAAAAAAAGATAAAAGTCTCTTAAACACATTGTGCGATCTGACAATAACCAATTGACTAAAATGAAAAAGCCACAATACGTTAAAAATACATTAAAATAATATATTCAATAATAATAATAATGGGTTGATATACTTGAGGTACAGATTGGAGAAAACACATGTTTATTTACACACGTACAAACACTTCGCATATACAATTTGGTGCGTACAATATTTAAAGAATATGTACATATTATTGTATACAATATTTAACGTACATATATGTACATATAATAAATATTGTATTCGCAATATCTGGAAAACAGCTGGAAATTTGCGTGACCTTGCAAGCTCTGGTCAGACGTTCTGTCTCCGGCCATCTAGCCACGGACTTGTGGCACGCTCCGATCCTATTAGACCGCGACCGGGTTGAAGCTGTGTTGCGAACCGCCAAAATCCATGGGTGGGCCAAGTCGTTATTGACAGGTGGTCATTAGGCCCCACTGTTTTGGTTCTTGAGTGTATATATTATACAATATTTATATGTATGTATTAAATACAATACTCATTATACGCACAATATATAATAAATATTGTTATGTAAAGGACGTACAATATTTATAGTATATAAAATCGTGGAAGGATTTCACTTCTAAGCCGAAAATAAAGATACTCAAGTACGCTCTTCATGCGCGAAATATTCTTTCTCTCTGGGTGAGAGTCTGTAAGCCAACCATTCCACAGGGTTGCGTGGAACATATTTTCTCTCGGGATGAGAGACTGTAAACTAAACGTTTCTCAGCAGAAGAGCAGGTTGCGTTGTACTTCCTCTCGGGTGAGAGTCTCGAGGCCTACTGACCATTTCTCAGAACGCCAGAAGGGGTGCTCTTGCAGTGCGTAGGAGGAAGCACTGTTACATACATAATGTATATATAATGACAGCTTTAATTAAAATAGAAAAAAGATTTTTTTTTTTTTTTTTTAAATTTCCAAATGTATCAAAGAATACAACATTTTTGCAAAACAAATATACTAGTAAAATACTTTTTTAAACCCAAAAGGCTTTTTATATTTAATTGGTAAATTTAAATAAAATAGTTGTAACAATATTATTCTTAACTTTCTCAATTAACACACAATTGAATTCACCAATAACACTCGTAGCCTTGAAATCGATTTTCCAAAGCCACTGCTGTGTTTCGTTAAAGGGAAAAAAATTATTCTTTTTCAAGCTGAATAAATTCGAATTTTCTTTGAATTCCAAGACCTTCGTTTTGTTTTGTTATTAGCTTTTTAACTGATTTAAACAAGCGTGACCTGCAAGCTTATGAAGTTAAAGACATTTACATAAATTATCTGCATTACAATAGGTTTTATGTTAAAATTCATTTGTAAAAGTGAACCGATAAAAGCTCGTGAAATATGAAATAATGTATCTTGTAGTTAATAGCCAATGAAACTACATCTGTGCTGCCTTGACTGGTATTAACCTTCTCGTTTGTCTACGATTTGCCCGCTTTAAATAATGCAACTGAAAATTGGATATTTTAGTCGAATAATAATAAACGTTTATTTTTATCTTTTTTTTTTTTTAAATTAAAATTTATTAATTGAACTGTACTTCATAAATGGGGAACATTGCAAATGTCATTTATAATATAAAATTCAGCATTATTTCCCAGATTGCTCTCACTTCTTGGCCGAGTGATTAGCGCTCTGATGCACGGTTTCACAGATTTTGGGTTCGAGTTCCTGCGGTGCCATGGATGATTGTAGTGGTTAAATGCGGTGCCATGGATGCTTGTACTTTAAACCCTAGCTCCCGCTCTAAAACGGCTATAGACTCTTTGACGTAGGACTGACAACCTTACCCCGTAAAAAATAAAAACATCTCTTGTCTCGAAAACTGCCAGTTGGCAGACGGCCTTGGCAAACCAGGGGGCTGTTTCACCAAGAAGAAGATTTGATTTGGTTTGTCGCTCTACGTCATTTTGTGCATACTTTGGGCTAATTCAAGCGGGATCTACAGTTTAACGTGGATTCCGAACTGCTGACAAACATCCATGCTAACACCAGGATTCGAACCTGAAGTCTGTTGTGGTGTCAACGGCCATCAGGAAGTGAAAGCTCAATACATATTACGAAGGTAAATTTTTTACTTAATCATACTCTTCTTGTTCATTGAGTGGCCTGATGGTCAATTAGCTAGCGCTCTGGCCGTTGGCACCACAACAGGCTTCAGATTCGAATCTTGGTGTTCGCATGGATGTTTATCAGTAATTCGGAATCTATGTTAAACTGTAGATCCCCTTTAATTACAAAGTATGCACAAAATGAACGTAAGCGACAAACCAAATCAAATCTTCTTCTTGAAACAGCCCTGGTTTGCCAAGGCCTTTGCCAACTGGCAGTTTTCGAGACGATGTTTTTATTTTTTTTACGGGGTACGTTCATTTTGTGCATACTTTGGGCTAATTAAAGCGGGATCCAGTTTAACATAGATTCCGAATTACTGACAAAACATCCATGCGAACACCAGGATTCGAACCTGAAGCCTGTTATGGTGCCAACGGCCAGAGCGCTAGTCAATTGGCCATCAGGCTACTCAATGAAGAAGAAGAGTATGATTAAGTAAAAATTTACCTTTCGTAATATGTATTGAGCTTTCACTGCCTGATGGCCGTTGACACCACAACAGACTTCAGGTTCGAATCCTGGTGTTAGCATGGATGTTTGTCAGCAGTTCGGAATTCACGTTAAACTGTAGTTCCCGCTTTAATTAGCCCAAAGTATGCACAAAATGACCGTAGAGCGACAAACTAAACTTATTGAGCTTTACTAATGTCGGTGTGGTGTAAGCTATAATATTTTTGCTATTACTACTATTCCCCTGAAAGAAATCAATGACAAGAAGATTCATTTTTTTCCGCATATTAAGAGGGCACCCATCTTTCCTCTTTGACGCAATTCTCGCGTTCCCGTTCGAAACTCTTTTTAGAAATTGGGTCGAAGTTTAAAAAATGCTTCATGTGAGATTTTTGATCCCACTTGTAAGAATTATTTCTTACTGCCGAGATTGTTGTTCTTGAAATCTGGAGCTATGTGGCGGGAAAAAAAGGAAAAAATAAACACAAGAACTTTCAGTACAGTTTGTGTTCGTTTTGTTCAGATTTAAATAGTTACGGTAGATCGCGTTTTAATACATAATCCTTTTCTTCGGCGATTGCTATTGTCTAGTTTGGTTTGTCGCTCTACGGTCGCCTTGTGCACACGAGGGCTAAACAGACAAGGACCTACAGTTTAACTTTGATTCCGAACCACTATAAACATCCATGCCACCGCCAGGATTAGAACCCGAAATTTTGTGGTACCAGAGCGCTAGTCAATTGGTCATCAAGCCGCCCAATGAAAAAGAAGAGTATGATTAAGTAATTTATTTTAATACTTATTGAGGGCCTGAGAGTGATAGCGCTCTGGCGCTCGGTGCCACAGGTTTTGGTTCTAGTTGGTGCAGTAGGATGTTTGTAGTGGTTTGGATGGATGCTTGTAGTGTTTCGTAATCCATTTTAAACCGCAGGTCCCAGTCTAATATGACTTTTTGGCGTAAGGCTGACAACCCTACCACTTAAAAGCAAAACATCCTCTGCCCAGAAATCTGACAGTAGACAGACGGCCTTGGCCCACCATGGGGCTGTTGCGCCAATGATGATGATGCATACTCATCGAGCTTTACTGGTGTTGATAATGCAAGCTATAGTATTTTGCTAAGACTACTTTCCCTCCGAAAGAAATCAATGATAGGAAAATTTATTTTTCACATATAAAGAGAAAATTAAAAGAGATAATTTATTTTTCACACCCATCTTTCCTCTTTAAAGCAGTGCTCGCGTTCCGTTCGAAACACATTTTTAGAAATTGGGTCGACGCTTAAAAAATGCTTCATATGAGATTTTTGCTCCCACTTGTAAGAATTACTTCTTACTTCCAGGTTTGTCGCTCTTGAAAACTGAGCTATGTGAGAAAAAAAGAGTAAAAAACAGAAGAACTTTCAGTACGTGAGCGATCGCAGTTTTTTGTTCGTTTTGTTCAGACTTGATAGTAACGGTAGATCGCGCTTTAATAAATATTCCTTTTCTTCGGCGATTGTTATTGTCTAGTTTGGTTTGGCTTGTTGCTCTACAGTCGTCTTGTGCACACAAAGACTAAACAGGCCGGGACCTAAAGTTTGAAGTGGATTCCAATCCACTACAAACATCCATGGCACCGCCAGGATTAGAACCCGAAACCTTGTGGTACCAGAACGCTAGCCAATTGGCTATCAGGAATCTCAATGGAGAAGATGATTAAGTAAAAATTATTTATTTCAATACTTATTGAGGTGCCTGATAGCCGAGGGACTAGCGCCCTGGCTCTCGATGCCGCGGTTTTCGAGTTCGAGTCCCGGAGATGAAGTAGGATGTTTGTAGGGTTACGTATGTTTGGATGGATGGATATTTTCAATGTTTTGTAATCCTCTGTAAACTATTTGTCCCAGTCTAATATGACTGTTGGTCGTAAGGCTGACAACCCTACCCCGTAAAAACAAAACATCCCCTGCCCAGAAATCTGCCAGTAGGTAGACGGTCTTGGTCCACCATGGGGCTGTTGCGCCAATGATGATGATGAATACTTATTGCGCTTTACTAATGTTGATAATGCAAGCTATAGTATTTTGCTAAGACTACTATTCCCCCGAAAGAAATCAATGACAAGAAAATTTACTATTGTGTCCAAAAAGTAAGAACAGTTTTCAATTTAAAATTCCCGGGGCCGTATGGAATTAAATTTTTTTTTTTTTTTTAAATTGCTGGCACTGTCTTTGACATCTGTGTTAAATTTGACGTCAAAATATTCATTAGTGTTTTGAGTTACACTTGGTTTTGTGAGACGCTAAAACTGATTCCGGCGATTTTTGAAATGTTTGAATTAATTCAGCAAAGAACGTGCGTTCAATTTTGTTTGCGGAAATGTAAAGAATGTTACAGAAGGCATTCGGTGAGCATTCCTATATTGGAAAGAAATGTTTAGAAGTGGTATAAACATTTCAAAGAAGGCACAAAACGCGTTAAAGACGAAGAGCCCTGTGGTCAAACGAACGACGAAGCTCACGTCCAAAAATTAAAGATTTATTGATTGCAAACCGTCCATTTACAATTAGAGACCTTGTTGATGATGTTGGAATTTCAAAAGGATCGGTCAGTTCCATTTTGGGACTCAAACGCGTCATATCTCGATTGGTACCGAATACACCAGCTCACACTGCATTGATTCTTCGTGACTGTTTCGCCAAAAGGAAATCCATATCGTTCCACAACCACCATATTCGTAACGTGCGACTTCTGGCTATTCCCTAAACTCAAAAGACCACTACGGGGATACCTTTTTGAGTCGAGTGAAGAAATTCAACGTGAATCGCCGCTCTCTTTGAAGGCAATCCCTACCGATGACTTTTTAGCAAGCATTGAGGATTGGAAAAAAAAGTGCACTGTGTCCGAGGGGATTACTTTGAAGACGATGAAATAAATTTGGAAGAATAAATAAAGAGTTTTTGAAAAAAGAAAATAATTGGTCTTAGTAGAAATTGGGTCGACATTTAAAAAATGCTTCATAAGAGATTTTTGCTCCCACTTGGGAGAATTATTTCTTACTTCCAGGTTTATCGTTCTTGAAAACTGGAGCTATGTGAAAAAAAAAAAGTAAAAAACACAAGAACTTTCAGTACGTGAGTGATCGCAGTTTGGTGTTCGTTTTGTTCAGACTTAGGATAGTTACGGTAGATCGCGCTTTAATAAATAATCCTTTTCTTCGGCGATTGTTATTGTCTGGGAGCTATGCATAACAGGAATGATCCTTTCTCTGTTCCCATCAGTTTGTGTTTTAACCGTTCTTTTTTTTTTTTTTTCATCGGATGATTATTGAAGTTGATGGTATCTTTCCTTGCCGCGCATCCAAGGAGCAAAAAAAAAGATGAGCTATCTTCTTTGTTTGACAGATTTACTCAGTAACTTTCGTTTATTGATAGAAAGTGATACAAGCTCGATCTTCTTCGCTTTTTAGACAAGATTATACAGAATGATATGCTATAAAGAAATGTGTTTTAAAAAGATATTTTTTGTTGTTAAATCAGCGATTAATAAGTGTATCATCTTTTTCGTTTTTTTTTTTTTGTTTTTACAACGATGTCAATGTTCTGCAGTATCCTGAAATAAAGTTCATGATCCGAAACTATTACTATGAATAGTATATCTTATTGTAAATAAAAACAGGTTAATCAATTATTTTCTAGGTATGTTTTTAATAAGTGATTTTAAAGAAAGATCTCTTTCACTGATTTCAAATATGTTTATATTCTTTGTTATCAATGAGAATAATTTTAAAAATTACACTAATTACACTAATTACATTAATTATTTCTAATTACACTTTTTCAAAATATAATTATTCATTCAACTTCGAATTTACACATTGTACAATTTGTGATTTTAATTTCACTGCAGCAAGTACATGTAAAAAAATCTACACAAAATATACGCAATTGTGATTATTTGAAGGAAATACATTACCATTGATAATAATTGAGTTGCTCAAATACTTTGTTAAACTATCTTTCCTGTTTGATATCTTGGAATTTCAATAAACCTGTACTAGCGATATAATTCGGACTCAAAATGGCTGTACTGCTACTGAAAATAATAAAGTAATCATTAACTAAATTTATCAAAAATAAATAAGAAAGTTAATGATTACTGTATTAAAGTCATTTTCAGTTGAAATACAGCTATTTACTTACATTTTACAAATTAAGCTTAACTTTTGGACACCAATATAAGTCTGAATATAAAATATAGCCCATCAAATTTATCTTAGCATTCATCATTTTTTTACCCATTTCTGAATATCGATTTCAACTAATATTTGCAATTCCAATGTTAGAAGAATGCAGAATATTAATCACATTTATTTTTAGATACACCAGTCTTGAAAACCTAGAAAAAGTTAAAGAAGAATTGACATTCCGAAAAGTGAAATGCCGAAATCCAATTTTTTGTCAACTTGCTGAAAAAAAGTCTGCTTTTAGCCTTTTCTAAATTTGTAAACTCTTGCATTCTTCTTCTTCTCCATTGGTGCGGCCTGGTGGCCAATTGACTAGCGCTTTGGACTTTGGTACCACACACTTTAGGTTAGAATCTTGACGGTGGCATGGATGTTTATTAGTAGTTCGGAATCAATGTAAAGCTTCCTTCATCTGCGTCCCCATCTAATTAGACTTAAGTGTACACAAAATGACCGTAGAGCTACAACCCAATCTCAATTGGTGCAACAACCCCATGGTGAGCCATGGCCGTCTGCCTACTGCATGATTTCGAGACAGATATTTTTTTTTTTCTTTTTACGGGGTAGGGTTATCAGGGTAGGGTCCTACGCTAAACTCTTGCATTAATGCATCTTAAATCCTTTTTTACTCTATTTTATTTTATTTCTCTTTTGTATTGTTATGTGTCCTTTTAAATTTACCATTTATTTGATACATTTAATAATATTTTTTTCTTTTGTTTATTACTTCTGTAAGCTTTGGAGGATACATAAAGATTTCTTATATATTGAAATAAAAAAATAATACTGGGCCTAGGTCCAGTGGCTAGCGCTCTGTCTATCGGTACCACAGGTTTCGGGTTCGAGTCCCGATGGTGCCATGGATGTTTGTAGTGAGTCGGAATCCACTTTAAGCTGTAAGTCCCGATCTCATATGACTGTAAAGAGCGTCACGGAGCAAAAGTCAGATTTCTACCTATGAGTGCTCCATCACAACAGAAGCTGCTTCCTTCCCCTTCAACCATGAGTTCACACGGGTTCGTGGGCTTGGTCTAGATTAGATGTCTACCAAGTGGCATAAGTAACAACAACATAACAGTAATACTAACAATTTTCAAATCGAAATACGAAGCGCGTTAATTTAAAAACTATGCTAGACATTGAGTCTAAAATAATGTTACGACAAACATACTGATCCTGGTGACAAACCGTCGATTCTGAAGATGCTCTGTCGTTGTGACAAATTCCCATTCCAGTGCCACTGCCCTTAAGAATGTCCACTAATCAGCCATTCGTATTCAGATGAGCATTCTTCAGAACCCTGATTCCGGGAATGGTAACATAAGAGTGGAAAATCTATTTCCAGAATCGTCTTGCAGCAACAAAGAGCCAACAGCTTAATTTAAGTCCTGCAATAAAGCGCAGATTTCCCGCAAGTGTCAGGGCCATCACGCAGCCACGTTTTCACGGCCACCTTGCCAGGCAGTAAATAAATGGATTCCTCCAACCGGTGGGTGTTCCGGTTAAGAATTTCTCAGCAGAAAATATCTCCCGCGACGCAGCTCATGCATATGGCATGTTCCGTGATGCACTACCCCCCCTCGCTCGATCAGAGAAGATGTCACGCCATCGACCATCTTGACAAAGTGACGGCGTTTTATTTTTAGAAAAAATTGCAAACACGCAATTTTCAGTATAGCTTTTAAAGACAAATGCTTCCTCCATCTTCAAAGAGCGTTTTAATAGTGGCTCTGAAACTTTTCCACCTTGAATGCTTGTTTCCACTCATAACACATCGCCACGTTGCTTTATTTTTTGAATTAAATATTTCAGGAATTTTAATGTGTTATCCAAATTATTTTCTAATAGGAATATATTTTTTTCTAATGCAGCTGACAAACACTTAGACAGTGTCTTGGATGCCTTCAAGTAAGCGCTGCACCGATATTACTCATTTAGCACTTCCCAGAAGGTGCGTGTAGCTTAAAGATAAGCTACAGAAGTGATGTAACAATACCCTCCCAAAGCTCTACGATCCGATTAGACTGGGACCTACGGTTGAAAGTGCATTCCGAACCACTATAAACATCCGCGGCACAGGTGGGACTCGGAACACGAAAACTGTGGTATTGAGCGCCAGAGCTCTAATCACTCGGCCATTGCAGGCCTAATAGGAATATATATTAATTATAGATGTTTTTTATTGATTTTGGTTCTCATAGCTGGCGATATCGCCTCTTAGCAACGCCTCCGAAATCTAGAAGGTGTTGCTCATAAAGGACAATGGAGCCATTAAGAGAAACGATAGTACTCTAGGGAGCATTTGAGGGAGTTTAATAAAAATAACTGGGAGCTAACGGTATAAAGAAGAAAGAGAACATAAGAATAATAGCATTTCCTTTATCATATATAATGCAATGTAGGTTTAGGGCTGTTACAAATTTGTTAACGTGCTAATTTAATTTAATTGACTAACGTTTTTAATGTCATTTCTAATATTTATTTTCATATTGTTCTTCATTATCTTCATTTTCTGGGTTATAGCCATGTTCATCATCATGATTGGCGCAACAGCCCCATGGTGGGCTAAGGCCTATTGACAGATTTCGAAACATGAGATATCTTTTTTTTTTTTTTACGGGGTAGGGTTGTCAGCCCTACGTATAGTCATGTTATCAGGGTTGATTTTAATAAACTTTACAAATTTAAACTTCAAGGTGTCTTATTTACAACATCTTTATTCACTATGTTTATAAACAAAGATAGATGTAAAGACGGAGAAAGAAAATAGGAATAATAACATTTCTTTTATCACGTTTAATGTAATGTAGGTTTAGTGCGTTAACAAATTTGTTTACACACACAAATTGATGACAAAAGTCGAGGATTAATTCGTGTATAGCAACGTGCCTGGTTCATCCTTTTCATTATGGTTATTTTTAATGTTATTCTTGATATTTATTTTCATATTGTCCTTCATTATCCTCATTTTCTGAGTGCTATGGAATGTTTTCTTCTTCAATGGCGCGACATCCCCATGATGGGCCAAGGCTGCCTGCCTACAGGCAGATTCTGAAACATGAGATGTTTTCTTTTTACGGGTAGAATTGTCAGCTCTGTAGTCGTATTAGACAGGGACCTACAGTTGAAAGTGATTCCGAACCACTGCAATCATCCATGGAACCACCGGGACTCGAAGCCGAACCTGTCGCACCGAGCGCCAGAGTACTTGTCACTCAGCCATTAGGCTTCAGGCCCATTATGGACATGTTACTAGAGTTAAATTTTATAAATTCAACTTTTAAGATGTCTTATTTACATCATCTTTATTTTCTATGATTCTAAACATAGATAGAAGTATAGATGCGTAAAATTACAGTGAATTTTCTTTTTACTATATCTCTCTGTTTTTCGTCTAAATAATGTAGGTATCCAAGGAGGCGCTAAGTAATTTTTTTTTTCGGAAAAAATTGTAGGTAGGGCAGATAAGTTTGGGAGGTTAATGACAATTCTCAAACTTTCTTTATGCTTTTTAATATTTAAATAATTTAATTAAAGCTAAATTTTTATTTTTAGAAAATAGGGTGCATCACGGTTGAAAAATTATGAACGCAAAATATTTTTCAAGCCTCATTTCAAATCGTTAAATACCTCATTATTCAATTCAAATTGGAAATTGAAACATTCGTGTTAAAAAGCAATCAAGAAATAAATTGCTTTAGCGCAAGGTACAATGAGGAAGAGGAAAACACTTTAGTTTGAATCGTTAATTAAAAGAATTATTTTGAAAATAATAACAAATACATCTCAGTTAAAGTAGATTTTATACAATAACATATAGTAATAACATGTTATTTGTGCATTCAGGCCTGAAAGCGATTTTCATTTAAATGGTCTTAAAGGTTTAATAAATATTTTTATTCAATATTTACATAAATTTGACTCATTTTTTAATATACTATTTATAAAGACTTTTAAATCCTATTATCTAGAAATTTAAAAAAAAAAAAGAAATTTATATATATTACTTTTAATAGAATGCTGTTTTTATTGGTGGATTGTTTTTGAAGTATTTGAAATATCTGTCAAAAGAGATTTCAAAAATAAATTATTTTGTTTAGGTTACGTTGAATGAATGCTAAACACAAATTATAAATAAATCAGCATGTTTATTTTATTTTTATTAAATAGCATTGAACAGAAATTCAAATTAAATTAAAAAGGTTTTAAAGGATTCAAATAATTGTTTACAAACACATTTCATCTAATTTAGTAACTATCAAAAATTTTGAAATGTTAAAAAAAAAAAAAGATTGTTTAATTTATTTAGAACTTTTCATGTATTCAAAAGGTGTAACTTTTTGTAAAAAAAAAAAATGTTATTTAATTTATTTAGAATTTTTCGTATTCGAAATTTTTGCAAATGACTATAATTTTACGGTAATTAGTTAGGCAATGTTTGTTTATGACCTTTGAAGGATGATGTTTTTGCTTAACAAGATTAAACTTAAACATCTCATTTTTGCGGTTTCATGAATCTAGGAACGTCAAATGAATACTTAAAGGGAGATACCCTATAAAGTCAAACTTTAAGGACATGTCACGAAAAATGTCATTACATTCAAATTTTCAATGTAGAGGAAAGATTGAGGATACAGTTGAAGTTTTCGTTTTGTTCAGGGGCAGTCTTATGAACAATTGTCAATTTTTTTTCTTAATTTTGTAATCGTCTTTTTTTATTGATTCTGATTAAAAGATATGGTAGTGAAATTAACTTATAGAAATGTAAGAGACTAAATTCTGTAACTTATTTATCAATAAAATTTTGGAACTAGAATTATACATATTTTTTTGCTGCAATAAAATTTAAAATATTAGGAGCAAAATATAATTTTTGATATCATTTAATAACAATTGTATTCTTACATTGATAAATCCCCACTTAATAGAATTATTTCGACTTGATGTGTCGGATTTAAATGATTATAAACAAAAACTTTATGTATTAAAACTATCGAAGGATTTTGAAATAATCATTTTAACAAATGTAGAATTTGATTAAAATATTAAAAAGTAGATTTGTGTTAGTTATATTAAATCAATTGTCTTCAAAATGTGCCAATTTCCGAAATCTAGATGAATATTAAAATACAAAATAAAATATGTTTTTGTCAATAAAAAAAAAACCTTCTAAATTTTTCTTATACGAAAATTTAGAGGGTATTTATATATATAGAAAATGAGGATTTTTTTACTTTATATACACACATGTCCATAAATTAAGGATAATGAAGTTCAGGCAAAGAAAGAGACAGAAGCAAAACAAATTTGACTTATTTGTAAAGTCTATTTATTAAACAAAAGGTAAAGAGCAAAAAAAAAAGATGCTATATGTTTGACATAATTAATAAAAATTGCGATTTTTACTCCCTGGAGCAAATTTCAAAAAAAAAAGAACCTATTTACAAAAAACAGTATAACATGGTTAGTATGATGGTTAATATGGAGTATGTCTCCCGGACGATGCAATACAGGCCTTACAACGCCTAGGCATGTTGAGTATCAAATTATCAATCTGATCTTGGGGAATATTACACCACTCATCAAGCAATGCCCTCCGAAGTTCCGGTTGACAGGTGGGAGGGGGTTGACGGACTGCAATTCGTCGGCCAAGCATATCCCACACATGCTCTATTGGATTCAAGTTCGGTGAGTATGCTGGCCAATCCATACGGATGATATCCTCCAATTGAAGGCATTCGTCTACAATGTTTGCACGGTGAGGACGGGCGTTGTCATCCATAAACAGAAATTCAGCACCCATGGCGCCCCGAAACAAACGTACATGTTGTTCCAGAATGATATCCCGATAGATGTGACCTGTCATCGTTACACTCTGAACATGCAGGTCAGTTCTGGAACCAAGAATAGTTCCTCCCCAAACGAGCCATCCTGCACCACCGTAACGGTGTCTTTCAATGGTGTTCTTGGTGGTAACGGGTACCTGGCGCTCTCCATATGAAAGTCCGGCGAGAATCAGACTGCAAACTAAACCTGGACTCGTCGGAAAACCTCACACAAGACCACTGTTGCGGTGTCCACAATGCATGCTCTCTACTCCAGGTTAATCGCAGGCAACAGTGAGTTGCGGTAAGTGGAACACATCTGACAGGCCTACGAGCATATAGACCAATGTGCCCTAAGCGTCTGTTCACGGTCTGCCTTGAAACTGTCGTACCGGTAGCGGAAGAGAGCTGACGAGACAGGTCTGATGCTGTGCTCCGTCTGTTTCTTTTGGCAGTAACTGCTAAATATCGATCCTCATTCGGCGTTGTAACTCGGGGGCGACCTGTGCTGTAACATCTACTCACATTACCATCATCTTGGAATCGTTGCCAAAGCCTGGAGATGACACTCTGGGCGATTCCAAGTTCCTCGGAATACTTCCAGCTGGGTACGTCCACATTCCAGTCGTCCGATAATTCTACCACGTAAAAAATCATCCAAATGCTTCCTTTGTGCCATAACTATGCGGTTATTGCACTAAAAGGCTTTTAAAGCGCTTGTGAACAATTTTACTTCTTTGCCACCATTCCTTATATACCCCTCTCTTACACTCGTCATTGTGACGTACCATCCGCGCCATCTGGTGGTTTCCTGTAATTTGCATATTCTTCTTCAAGATGTGTGTGATAATTCTACTGGTGAAATTTTTATTTTAGAGTTCAATTTCTGTGTGATTCTGAATTATCCTTAATTTATGGACATGAGTGTATATGGCTTATATAGAAAAAAATCACTTTAATATTCTTTTATTGGATGCGTAAAAATAATTATAAGTTAAATTCATTAGCTCATTAGCTTCAGAATGCATACACTTAGAAATAAATAATTGAATTCTGATAATTCTGACTGAATTATTAAAATCCATATAAAGAACTATTTGATTTGAACAGTTTGGAACAATAAAGAATAATTTGGTCATTTAAAATAAGGTTTTTCATTACGTAGATCTAAATGGTCCGATTCTAAAATTTTTACATTTTTTTTAAAAATTTAAACTATTGTTGCTGGCAACTTTGACACACAAACTATTCGTTCACACAGTTCATTCGTTCAAAATATTCGTAACTCAGCTTTCGCCACACAAACTATTTAGTTCATCTTTATCTCTTATTTCAACTTTATCTATTCGTCCATCTTTATTAAATCCGAATGCCAAATAGTTTTTCGCCATATTTTCATTTTTTTTTACGTACTACTTTCGTTTAATTTAGAATTTAAATTACATTTTTTTTTTCATAACAGGCATATCAACCAATTATCCTGCGGCATTAGAAAGTTAAATATACATTACTTTATATCATTTATAGAAATCGTTGGTAAATTTCTTATTTTCGTAACCCAGTTTTTAAACAGAAATCCATCTGAAACACATACCATGATTGTTAACTTAAAAAAGGCATAATTGCGAACTTAATTATATAAAACTTGCACCTGCTATACTTGCCTCATGTTTAATAAGCCTTGAAGAAGGAAACGAAGCACGAACAGACAGTTCTGTTTTGGATTATACTTAATTACGTGAAAATAAATATACAGACCTTTATAAACAAACATTTTTACAAACAACAAACAAACAAACAATAATTTTTAAAAAAAATTTTCGCCGAAACTGTATTACATTAATTTGGGGCAGCTACAAACATACGTCATCTCAAGAAAACGACATGGCATTGAAAGAAGTCCTACAAGACAGCAGCAGAAACATGCAAATTGTCATAACTTAATATTTCTTTTGTGATCGTCGGTGGAACCTAATGGCCGAAGAATTACCGCTTTAGTGCTCGGTGCCATAGGGCTCGAGTCCGGCGGTGCCATAGATGTATGTAACGGTTCGGAATCCACTTTAAACAGTAAGTCCCGGTCTAATAGGTCTGTAGAGCGCTGGGCGTAGGGCTGACACCCTACCCCGTAAAAATAAAACATCTTTATCTGTCAGTAGGCAGACGGTCTTGACAAACCATGGGGCTGTTGCGCCAATGAAGAAGAAGAATTACCCTTACGTATAAAATGAAGAATGAATGTATAGATGAATTACCCTTATGTATAGAATGAAGAATGAATGTATAGATGAATTACCCATATGTTATACAATAAAGAATGCAATTGCAGGTGATGATTTTAGAATTGGATTGGATTCTTTATTGTATAACATAAGGGTAATTCATTTATATTAGATTAAATAAAAATCCATTTTCTAAATAAACTTAATCAAGGAATGCATAAGCATGAAGTCTTCTCAGCTTGCTATTTTGTTTCGCAGATAGTTTTCGATTTTTTTCTGAATGTTTCTCCACATTTTGAAATATCACTAAATTTTCCAAAATTGTCTTTCCACTTTAAACAGTAGGTCCCGATCTAATACGTAGGGTCGACAACCCTACCCCGTAAAAAAAACAACAGCTCACCATGGGGTTGTTGTGCGAGTGAGGAAGAAGAACATGTCTGGTAAACTTAATTATTTTATGTGAAAGACGGTAACTAACGCTATTACAAAATAATAGAAAAGTAATTCGTAAAATCCTTTTAAATGTTTTGTAGAACAGAGTTAAATACCGCTTTTATATTTATATTAAAACCTGTTTTATGTCTAAATCAGGGGTGGCCAACCCTTTTTTTAGTGGTGTCAGGGTGGCACTTTTACAAAATATATTTATTTTATAGGGCCAAAGTAGTGAAAACTAATGTATTAAAAAATGCATTATGTGTGCATCCATCTATTCAAAAATTAACTATCGATATTATGAGAAAAATTTACTTTGATTTTAAAATAATATTCTTGCGAATATATGACAGGTATTTTTTTTTTATTTATGAGTTTACAGTTCACAGAATAATTAAATTATATTCTGCGAAATCATGATGCACGCGCATCTTGGAATATCTAATATGACAGGTTCTATGTTTCACTTTAAGTGACCTCAGTGACGCAATGACCATCCCTAAATAAGCACAGTTGCGAATTATTTTTTTCTAAAATGAAATTGATTCAACACAAAACACGCTCAAACATAACGGACGCAACACTAATTACGATGTGCAAATACTCAAATTGAGATCGGTTTGCAAAAGCTAAGTGAAAGAGTGGAGAAACAAATAAATATTTTTAATTTGATTTATTTTTAAATTTTGATTTAGTGAAATAAATCTTTTTAATAATTTTATTTTTTTATTTCGTTTATATTTATATATATTTTATGTTTCCTTTTTAATGTTATATATTTCTTTACAGTGTACGTTTAGTATCATTATTACTATATTATTTATGTTTACATGTAAGAATAATAGTAAACATAATAATAACATCTCATTATGTTTCAGTTTCTCACTCCAAATAAATGTCTATGGTGGGTCTAAATATAATAAAGGGGATATATAATTTTATATGCGGATCGCGAAGTTAGGATGCATTTCAAAGTGGCCCGCAAGATCATTCGGTTTGGCCACCTCTGCTCTAAACTTTTAAACATGTAAAATTCAACATAGCTCTTAGTTCTGTTTATTTAAATCAACTATGCCATTAAACCATGAAAAAAAAAAAAAAAAATACTTTCATTTTTTTTTTTTTAACGAAAAAAGTAAGTGTCCTTCAAAAATGAATATAATATTCCACCATCTTGTTTTCTCAAGTCAAATAAAAAAAGATTTTTAAGTAGGTGGAATGGTGGTGATTTTTTTTAAGTCTCTTTTCAGCTTTAATTTATTTGTTCAGTTGCACAGTCAGTTATAAATCTGTCCTCTCTTCAAGGTTGTCCGTTTGAAATTTCCACTGAATGTACGCGAAAACAAAATTAAAATTACAAAAAAATTTAGTTTTTTTAATGGTGCTTTGCGGGAATTAAAATTTTAAGTGATGGTTTTAGAAAATGCTGTTAAAAAAAGTGTATTTAGAAAAAAATATATTTTAAATAGGGTTTAATTTTAAACAGTTCGAGTAAGAATATTTTAATTTGTTTTGTTGTAGTAATTTATTAATTAAGCTATTTTTAATCGAAAAATACATTATTTTTAGTATGATTAATGTTTTGGTACTTTTTCGGAGAAAATCAAACTTTTTCAAAGTAATATTTGACAATTGTGGAGCCTGATGTCCGAGTGGCTAGCGCTCGGTACCACGGTTTCAGGTTCGAGCCCCGGCTATGCCGTGGATATTTATAGTGGTTCGGAATCCACTTTAAACCGTAGGTCCCGGTTTAACAAGATCGTAGAGCGTTGCGGGGGTATTGTTGCTGCGCGTTTGTAACTTATCTTCAAGCTAACGCACCTCCTGGGTAGTGCTAAGTCAGTAACGTCGGTGCAGTGCTTGCTTTAAGGTATCAAAGACAACTGTATAAGTGTTTCCCAGCTGCATTAGAACAAAAAAGAAATATTTGACAAATATACAGAATGATATCATTTGATTTACAATGATATCAAGTGTATTTTTTTTCCTTATTCAATTTGGTAGACAGCAAAATCTAGACCAAGTTCAAGAACCCATGTGGTCTCATGGAAGGAGAAAAATGGGGGACAACTTCTGTTTTGACGGAGCACAGTAGAAGTTTGGCTTGGCTCCGTGATGTTGAAGGAGTAGGACAGTGCCTTCCTGGAGGACTACCCCGCATTTGCTTACCGCAAGAAAGAAAACCCGAAAAAATTCAAAATCACTCGGGTTTTTGGACTTGGGTCAAGATGTTGCTGTCGCCCAAGTGGGATAAGAAAACAAAATTCTTTTATGCCATCTTTTTTCCCCGCAAGTGATTAAAGTGAATGAAATAAAATAATTAGTGTTGTTGCATTTATGGCTCAGTTATATTACATTTAACCGATTATTACACATATTAGAAGAGATTAATCTCGTTATTTTTCAGTGCTTAAGTTTTCCCCGCAGGGGCCCTGAATAGTGGCAGCGCTCTGGCGCTGGGTACCACAAGTCCCGGCGGTGCCATGGATGTTTGTAGTGGTTCGGAATCCACTTTAAACCGTAGGTCCCGGTCTAATAAGATCGTAGAAGTTGCGGGGGCATTTACCCGCATCCGTGGCTTATCTTCAAGTTACACGCGCTCCCTGGGTAATGCAAAGTGAGTTTTTTTCAAGACCAAGCTGTCTAAGTGTTTGCCAGCTGTATTAGAAAGAAAAAGAAAAAGTTTTCCCCGTAAAGAACGAAGGGCAAAAGGAGAAAACTTTACATGATTGCATGCTATTTCATTGCTTTCTTCGCAAAACACTTTTAATGTTGATGCCGTCACGTTTCTCTTGTCTCTGCGTATTAAAAAGCTGTTTACCAGTTTCGTAAACGTCGTGAGTTCCGTACCATAAATATGGCATTACTTCCGTTTCGAATAAAAAATCAGAAAAAAATTTTTAAGCAACTGGCCTGTAATTATAACCAGAACAAAAGGAAGTTAATAATCATGAGATTTCTAGCCAGTAAACGCTAAAAATTTTTGTAGTTAATTAGTTTAGCAAATAGAAATCTTTTCGTTTTGCATACAATGATTATGGCATGCAGGTCGGTCGCATAATTGTTCTTTATGAGCCACGATCTATTTTAAAGCATTGTTAAAAGCGAATATTTAATTCTTTTTATTATTTATCATTAAGATTAAAATAACACACAAAAAAAAAAAAATGTGGTGCGTTTTGATGTCATTCTTTTAAACCATAGTCATATCAATGTTGTCAAGGTAACGAAAATGTACATATTGCGAAATAAGCAGATCAGTACATAAACTGAACCCCTCTACTTTAGGTTTAAAAAATGTTCTAAAATTTTTCGACTTTTACATGGAAATATACGGTAATTTTAACATTAATTTTCAAGCGAAAAAGTTAGTAAATAATGCATAATATACCATGCAAGTAAGGAAAAACTCTCATAGCATTATGATTTTATATTCTTTTAAGTTCAAAAATTCTTTTTAATTTATTGAGAAAATCAAGAAATTTTAATTACTGGTGTGTTGTTGTTTCTTATCCCACTTGGTTGACATCAACATCTGGACCAAGTCCATGAATCCATAAGGTCACATGGAAGGAGGGAAAGGGAGTTTGGTTTTGGTTTGTCGCTCTATGGTCATTTTGTGCGCACTTTAGGGTAATTACGGACCTATAATTTTATGTATATTTCGAACGCCTAACAAACATCCATGCCACTGCCAGTGGGATGTGTGTAGAGATTCAAAGGCCAAATCCACTCTAAAAAAAATAGATCGCGGTCTATTGGGATCATAGCGCGTTGTGGGGGTAGAAGTGTTACTCGCGTACGTAGCTTTTTCAAAGTTAAAAACGTGCCCTACGCACGGGTAGTGCTAAATATTAACCATTATTGGCGGTGCAGCCCTTGCTTATGGCATAAAGGTTAACTGTCTCTGTATTACCCGCTGCATTAGAACAACAACAATTAACTAAAAATATAAAAACCACAGTTTACAATTTGATTGGTTACATACATTCTCTAAAAGAAGAGTGGTTGGACAGCCCTGATGTACATTATTTTTAAAATAGTTATCAAACACATTTCTTGTCTGTTTTTTAAACAACTCTAAATTTAGAAAACACAATATACACTTTATTGCATCTCATTCAAATTATCAAAAAATTTTATAACACATTCATTATGATTCCAAAGACCAGATAATATTTCGACAAGTTAAAGAACATAAAAAAAAATATCCGACTTTATGCGTTGTTTGCGCTTGGCTATTCGCGTAGGACCAGATTTACTTAGCTGTCTCTTAGCATCCAGATAACAGAAAAATATTCCGAGAAATTCCAATGACACCATGCTTGCGTATGATTATCCTAGCGCAAGGTGTTCAACGAAAAGTCTTTCTACCCTCATTACGTTATTCGCAGTCGCTCTGGCTACTGCGTAGTAAGCCTGAATTGAAGACAGCAGTTCGTAGACTTTGAACTTGAGTCTCGCATGAATAGAGTTATTTTGTCATTTTCCCTCTTTTATTTGACCTTGGCGATATTAGAGGAAATGGTGGTAGAATTGCCACTTTTTTTTTTTTTTATCTTTTCCGCGAGATTTTTAGAAAGGCAATTAACTCAAGCACATCGTAATTGGATGAGATTTTGTTTATTATCGATTGGTGTTATCTTTTAATGTCGTCTAATAGTCCGTATAATGAACTAATAAATATTTAAATCCACGTTCAAGATGAGTTCATTATACTGTCTATGCAGAAATATGCATTCATTCTCGAAAAATGAAAATATTTGACCCATTTATTTAACTTCCTGTAATTAAATGAAGCGATGTTTTAACTGCTTTGGTACAATATAAATTGCTAATGATAAAAATGATTTCTTATTATTTTCATTAAAAATATGAAATTTTCAACTTGAAGTTTTTGATCAAATTTGTAAGAGAAAGAAAGGGTGTTGTTAGTTTAAGCAAATTCATATTGAATCTAGTTGTTAGCATAATTGTTATTATTAAGAAAATAAGAAATTATGTAAGAAAATAAGATCACCAGAATATAAACAAGAATATAGGAAAAGAATAATAAAAGAATATGAATAAGAACATAAGAAAATAATAATAATAGAATTTAAGCAAGAATAATAGATTTAAGCAAGAATAATAGAATGTAAACAAGAAAAAAAGAATTAAAGATAAAATAAAAAGAAGAAAAGAAAATTATCTCATAAATGTTAATGAGAATATAAACAAGAATAAAAGAAAAAAATTAAAAAAAAAAAATTCTCTTATAAAAGCTAATGCGATTTGATGGCCAGTTGGCTAGTGCTCTGACTTTGGTATCCCATGCTTGTTCGAATAATGGCGGTGGCATGGTTGTTTATTAGTGGTTCGGAATCCACGTTAAAGTGTAGGTCCCAGTTTAATTAGCCTAAAATGTACATAAATGACCGTAGAGCGACAAACCGAACTATAAAAGTTATTTTCGTCATGTGTAAACGTGCCTTTTTTTTCATTGGACTGAAATGAATAATGAAGAATAAAGAGTTATAAGAACTTACATATTACCACAAATAATGAAGATTGCTGAAAATTGAACAATAATAATTTCACTTGCGGTGTATTAATTAATTATTACTAAAGTCCTGAAGTAGATGTTAGTAGATAAGTGATAATATAATATTGTTTTTATGAAAATAAAAGGGAAAAAAGGAAGTTTGTACTATAAAAAGAAATTCAAAATGCATTCCATAGTATTATAAATACTTTTTAAAATTTAAATTAAATAACCCTTGTGATAATTGAGTGGTTTTTTTTTTAATATTTTTTTTTATAACGAATAAATTTAGTTTCAATACATCTGATTAGAAATTTAAAAGTAATCGATTAATTATTTGAAAAAATTCTGTATAATTATGTATTTTAATTAATCAAGAAATCTATTATATTTATGTTATGAGTTTGTATAACAGTGGAGTAGAATATTTCAATAAATATTTGTACTAAATATGTTTTTTAGCATTTTTGTTTCATTTTATGTAAGTAAACTAAAAATCAGTGCTTTCTGACATTTCAAATTACAAAAGGGCTTACAATATTATAACCTAGCCGTTATCATTTCATTTGCATTTCCTAGTTTCATAAAACTTATTAATAAGCTATCAAATACTTCTTTCAAATCTGAAATTTGAAAGTAATCGATTAATTATTTGAAAAATTCTGTATAATTATGTATTTTATTTAATCAAGAAATTTATTATGTTTATGTTATGAGTGCTATTTGTACAAGGTGCAGTAGAATATTTTTCATAAATATTTTTACTGAATATGTTTTTTAGCATTTTTGTTTCTGTTTCATGTAAATAAAAAAAAAATCAGTTTCTTTCGACATTTCAAATTACAAAAGCGTTTAAAATATTATAAACCAAATCGGTTTTTTTAAAAATCATATTCGTTATCATTTCATCTGTATATCCTAGTTCCATAAAAAATTATAAACAAGCTATCAAATACTTCTTCATTATAAATACATAAATAAGCCACGTGCTCTAATAAGTCATTGCACTTCTTTAACGGGTAAGTTGTTAAAAGTTTCCAATCATCGTATGTCGTTTAAGATACAATAATTACTAGGAATGCATTTTAATTGAATGGCACCCACTAAAAAATAATCGTTGAGACGTTGACCACAGAAAAAAAAATTATTCCATGAAGAAATAATGAGACGAACTCCTTAAACAAAAGCGTTATAAAAAAGAAAAGTAAAAAAAAATAAATCATTCATTCGCACACGAACGTATTCCATACAATGACGGCCTAGTTATCCCACTTAAAAGAATACTTTAATCTAATATCGTCTGATCGACAGTAAAGGATCGTTATATGAATTTTTTTTTTCAGTCGTTACAATCAGACTGTGACGATTGTTTCTTCAAGCACCAGCCAGCAATAATTTTCTACATTGTTCAAGTTATTCGTTCAAGTTAATGTTTGTTCTGGTTATTTGTTTATATGGTAGTTTTGATAGCTCCCAAGATAAGGCATAATCATTTTAGATGGCGAAGGAAAAAAATCGATTGCTTCCAACGCCAAACGATCGGCTTCTGACGTTTTTTGTTATTTTTTTGTGCATCGTTTTTATCTTTGGAATTTTCACTTTTTTTTTTTTTATGGTTGAATATTCATTTGTTCTAGTGAATTAGTTGATCTGGCGTGAAGGTATTTCAATCAACCTTTTCGCAGTTCTTTGACATTTTGATGGAAAAGAATGATTAAATTCCAAATAATTTACGGTTATGTGCAAAAATGATTAGGGAATTTTTTTTTAAATAATTAATATATACATTAAATTTTTTTTGAATTAAGGAGATAAATAATATAGATATTATTAAAGATTGTAGAGAATTTAATTTAATTATATAAGTTATAATAATTGATGATAATCATTCGTATCATTCAATTACCATTCGTAGATATGATAAAAGCTGTTAGATAAATATAACAAATGAAATTTAAAATAGATAAATATATTACAGATGAATAGTTGATTGGAAATTATTTGTAAATGAATGTTAAATATTCATAATCCTACGAATTTTAAAATTTCACGAATTAAAATTGAATAGTTATAATATTAATTCTTGCACTAATTCATGAAATTTTAAATTGTTTAATAAAAAAAATTTTTTTTTTTGAAATAATAACATTCAAAATAAATAAATTTTATAATAATAAATTAAAATTAATTAAATATTAAATTTTTAAATAATAAATATTAAATTAAAATTAAAATTAATTAATTAAATATTAAATTTTCAAATAATAAATTTTAGTAAAAATTTTTTGAAAAATAAAATTTTAAAATTGTATCAGATTTATTGAAGATTTGTTATATCCCAATAAAATAAAAACAGATAAATTTGGGTTTTTTTTCTAAAAGATTGTCGACACAAAAAATTTGAATTATTTCTTCTGAAATGTGATGAAGTAAATATCTTCTAGAATTAATTATTTTTTAAATAAATATTTATGGCTAACAAAGAATATCTTAGAATAAATAAGAATATAATAGACTAAATAACAGAATATAATAGAATAAATTACAGAATATAATGGAATAAATAACAGTGAAATTTTCTTCTTAAAGATTAACCAGTCGAATGTTTAAAAATGAATACGAAATTAAATTAGCAATAAGCATGAATTATTTTCCTAATACAAATTCCTCAGAAATATGTTAATCAGACACGTATGATTAAAAATGTAAAGTATTCGAGAGATGTGGTGTAAAAATACAGAGTATATTTTAATTTATAATTTAAAAAAAAAAAGGATTTTCTTTTGGATTAACAATTTTAGCTTATAAACTTCGCTTCAAAAGTGCTTTTATCAATAAAAATAAGACGATTAATTTCATCAATAATTAATGAAATCACATTGTTCTTATGAAACATTTTATTAGTGAAGTTTGAAAATTTTATCGGTAGATAAACTACAAAAATATTCTCAACTAGAAAAATAATTCCTTTATAATTACTTATTAAATACGAGACATAAATTAAATTAAAAACAGATTAAAACTGTTTTTCAAAATTTTTAGTTACACAAAAATTCTTTTGACCTTTTTTAGCAATTTTTTTTTTTTTTTATTATTATTATTCTTGTGAGGTATTCATTTGAAGAAAAATTTTTTTGTTCTATATTTTACAGTTAGATAATTCTCAACGAACTTAATAACGGAATTTAAACATTTCACACTTTACGATGAGTGATTGTTCTTATAGAATTTTATTTTAGGACCTTTTCTTTTTTTTATCTTATCACTTTATTCTAAAGTACGAGCTAAGCTTCTGGTTCAGCCTTTGTTTCGATTTCGTCACTTTTTTTTTTACGAGGGGATCGTATTAACGAATTTCTTCGCAAAACTGTGACCGTAACTGCGGCGTTTTTGAAAATGAACTAGACAAACAATCGAACCGCGTACATAATCCCGCTACTCGAATTGTTCTTATAAAAATAAAAAATAAAAATTTAAAAAGTAGAAGAGGGTTAATGCACAGTGCGTGGCTTCTTTGAGTAAACAAGTTTATTGTTAAAAATCACTTGAGTGTGAAGGTTTGAATTTTTCACTGCCTTGCTTTCGTGAAAGGTCGACACAGAGAAGATTTTAAGTAAGGGAAACATTTAGTTTTAGTTATGACTGCCTTAGATTGATTAACGCAATGTTCTGATGCTTCAAATACTATAAGATGAATTTTTGAGTGTGATACGTATCAATTTTATGTTCTAATATTTCAAATAAGATGAATGCGTGTGATACGTATCAATTTTTACTGGAATGTTTTTCAAATGTAGTTAATGAAATCAATGAAAATTGGTGAAGAAGATACAATTTTGAACTTTACAAACTTTTTAGATATATTGACATTCTAAAATTTGTTAAATTGAACAGAATGAGATGGGTCGGTGTCTCATGAGAATGGAAAGTGATAGATCTGCTTTGAAAGTTTTCAGTGCAATTCCATTTGGACAACGACCAAAAGGAAGACCGAAAAAGAGATGGGACCAGATTAGACCAGATGGAGTCTGTTATTAGACTAGATGGTTAAATGTTATTAAGATCAAAAACTGGAGGTCCACGGCCAAGAGGCGAACAGCCTGGCTGATCTTTTAAAGAAGGCCCACAACGGGCTGTCGAGCCAGTTATTATGATGATGAGTTAAAGAAATATCACACGTCAAAAAAAAAAAAAAAAAAAAATGGATACAAATATTACACGTACGTTAAAAATATATTAGATACAAATTAATAAAATTACTTTGAGACATAACCATTGACATTACAATTTTAAACATATTGGGATTAAGTTATTTTAATTGTTTATATTCATCTACACAATTAAAAAATTAAAAAAAAAAGAATAAAAAATGACGAAACGGTTGACCCTGGAAGTTATGAGCAACATACATCTCAGACCTTATAATTTATATTGATGGAAGTAAATCGGATTTAGATAGTGGAGTCTTTTTTGGAGGTACAGTTTTCGAAAACCCTGACAATTGTTCGGTCTTCCATTTAAAACTTCTTACTGTCAGAGAGGCCTTAAACTTGCACTATCTTCTGGAACCTAAAGACATTTGGATTCTAACGGATAGCAAAAGTTCTATACAATACCTAAAAATTGACTTCAAATTCTTGAAAAACTGGGCAAGATATTATTAGTATGATGGCAAATTTATACCAAAGAAGTTCCATATGTTTGTAATTACCTTCTCATGTCGGTGTTTTTGAAACGAAGATAGCATATTTGCTTGCAAAGGAGGAAAGTGCCCTTCCCACTACCACCTCCACTGAACTTTCTGCTTCCAAAATTAACTCCATTTTTAGGACTAAAGAAATTTATGGTTGCAAAGTCCCTCCCAGACACACCTGGTTATGATGCAAGTCGTCCTGGTTTTATCATCGCAGTCCGCTGGCATGAGATCCGCCCAGACTGCGTAGTGGCCACATTAAAAGTTCGAAATTGGTCGGCAATTAAAAGATTACTTATTCACCCTGTACTTGTTCTTGTTTAGCTGCTCCCTCTCATCTTATTGAGAGTGCGGGTGCCTCTATTGAGCAGCTGTGGAGTGAGGGAGGAGCAGGGCCGGATTTTCCTATAGGCTAACTAGGCTTCAGCCTAGGGCCTCAACATCAAGAGGCAAATTGGCCTAGATTCAAATTGTTAGCAAAATTAGAATTACACTATTCTAAAAACAATAAGCACTAAATCAAATATAAGGAGATATTCTACACACATATGTATAATAAACAAGCATAATAAGCAATTTACAAACTTCAAAAATGGGAGGTGAAAGGGCCTCATAAGTGCAGTGCCTAGGGCCTCTTTTTTCATCTAAATTCGGCCCTGGGGAGGAGAGTCTGTCGTGAAGATGCTTGAGCAACATGGTCTCATGGACCTGGGGGACATGAAACAACGACAAAAAATTATTATTTAACAAAATAAAGAATGACTAATATAGATTTTCCCTTAAAAGACCAGAGATTTTTTTTTTTTTTTTATTTCCTATGGCAAGTTTACAGGACAACAGATATCATAATATATATAAAATACAAAGAACAAGATCAAACAAATGGCATCAGTTAATCCATCCACTTAAGCCCTGCAATCCAATAACGCTTCCATAAAGAAACAGGAGGCAGTGCAGATCAGGAAGCAAGATAAGTCATATCCATTTCTTCCCGGTTATCACACGGAAGACAGAGAGGGTCAGGAGTCAGTTTAATTCTGTGAAGGTGCTTGCGGAGACAATCGTGACCACAGAAAAGCAGTTGCAGTGCCACCGATGATAATGGGACAAACCACCAGCGTTCCACTGCAGAACTTTAAGAAACTCACACTGAGAGCCAGACTGAAGTCCGTGTTTGTAGATTATTTTGTCGTATCAGACATAGCTATGAATGCACCACGAAGAGGTAGATCTATGTTGCACTCCAGATAATTTTTAATTGAACATACTAAAGTGAAAGTAATTGAAATTTGAATTGAAAAGTACTGAGAAAGTAAGAATAACTTAAATATGAAAAAAAGGACATTTTATAATAAGAAAAATAATTAATATTTTGAAAATGTAATTAATCATTATTTATATATCTTAAATACTGGCTATTAAATGCTGTTAAAACTGTTCGGATTGGTAAAAATTTTAAATTTCTTACTAATGCTTACGAACAATTATTATTTCAACATTATAATTATTTAAAATTAATTATTCTGATCGAATAAAATATTGTTCATATTTTTCAGAATAATAATTTTTTGCTTATAATAAGACTTTAGTATTGATATTTTATTTTTGTTTTAGTTCTAGTTATTAATATTATGCAGGAATATGGTCTTGTTTTCAAATTAATGCTCAAATTTTCTTTATTCTTATTCTCCTTTTATTTATTCGTATTTTCTTTATTTTTATTTCTCCATTTCTTATATAAGAAATTTAATTAATTTATTTAAGAATTAATTCAGAATTATTTAAGAAATTCAGAATTATTTAAGAATCAGAATTAATTAATTAATTAAGAATTATTTAAGAATAAATTTTAATTGTTTAAGAATTAGTTAATTAATTTTATTTGAGAAATAATTAAATGGAAAAATTTAGTTCTCCATTATTCATATTCATTATTATTTGCAATGCATATTTCAAATTCTACTTTAAGACAACATAGCATTATAGGAAAAAGCTGCAAAATAAATAGATAATATAATACTTTTTTTTAAATATTATCCTTATCTCTTAAAAAGAAATCTTTAGCTTTGGAGGACACAATTTTTCTTTAATATCTTCTTCTTATCAAAGCATTTAAATAAGTTATTCTAACATCATAATTATTTTGTTATCTCTTTTCCATCTTTTAATGTATTGACAAAAAAACGTTTTACTCTGTTCTTTCCTAACATTTGCCAGATTATCAGTAAAGAAATCTGAAAGTACAAGGAATTGAATTTTTATTCTCATACTGAAACTTCTCAAAAATATTTGTTTAACTATGCAGATAATTTCAATCTTCATAATTGCACGAACATTTCCTTTATAATATTTTTTAGACATTTTTTCGATCTATATTATTGTTGAAATTTATTATCAACTTCTTTGATTTGAAGGATCAACAAAAATGGCTTCTTTGAATTTTGCATCTGCAAATTTTTTCAAGCTCAGGTATTTGAAGCATTTCTCATTTTTAAGAAATTGTTTCGTCAAAATCGCATAAAACTACTCTTTAATGCATTTTCTTCTTTTTGTTTCTTGCGGCCTGATGGCCAATTGGCTAGCGCTCTGACCGTTGGCACCAAAGGCTTCCGGTTCGAATCGTGGTGGTGGCATGGATGTTTATTGATGGTTCGAATCCACGTTAAACTGTAGGTCTATTAACCTAAAAGAGTGCACAAGATAACTGTAGAGCGACAAACCAATTTTTCGTTTTATAGCATTAAATACTTTTTTTCATATTCTATCTTTTGTATTGCCAATGGCATACTAGTTATTGAATCTTTATCTTATATTAAAATCATTGTATCAGAATTAGATTTAAATACTCGCTTTGCGAGAACTTGCTGTTTAATTAAGTCGTCTTCTGATGTGATATTGTATTATTCGCAAAATTTTCTATTTTAAATGATTTAAATGCTAAATATTTTCTTTTTTACTCCAACACAACTAAATTTTTAATATTTTTTTTTTTTTTTTTAATATATTGACATATTGCGTACAAATAATACCTATTTTAGTTGAGAAAATTAAAGTTTTTTAAAATTTTTAATTAATAAAGTAATTTTTATAACAATAAAAAATATACTTGAAAAGTATTTAAAAAAAATATTACAGAAAAATTTTGTTTATAAATTGAATATTTTTCATGAAATACAAATTTTGAAGATGGATTGTGGTAAACGCAAGGATATCTTTTTTTAAGTTGTTAAAGAAAGAATTTTGTAGACAACCAACTACGACATAGAAAATGAAATTCTTCTTAATCTCCCAGTAATGATGTTTTCATTCAGATGTATGTGGTGAAAGAAATTTATCATTACATCTCAGGTGAATCAATAGAACGAGATTCAAGGCTAACAGCGGGTATACTAATCTTCTGAGAGAATTAGTATAATGAATACGTATCAGTGCAACTCTTGTTCGCTCTTTATATCCTTATATTTTATATTTCTTTTGAATGTTGCATCTATGCATGTTGAGTTCGAAAAATTATTAAATATTTCTTGATTGAAATCAAGAAATATTTAATAATTTTTCGGAATTAAAAAAAGAAAAATGAAGGAAAAAAAAAACCGTATATGGAAGGGAAAAACGTATAAAAAAAAACCGTAATATTATTAAAAATACTTATTACTGACATAACTTTTAACCTAATACCAAATTAACTTTTCTCTTCCTATCTTTTTACACAGAGCCCTCATGTAGGGACCTGATTACTGAGTGACTAGCGCTCTGGCGGTCGGTGCCACAGGTATACTAAGGTTTCGAGTCCTGGTTGTGCCATGAATGTTTGTAGTGGTACGAAATCCACTTTAAAACCTAGGTACCAGTCTAATATGACTGTAGAGCTTTGGGCGTAGGGCTGACAATCCTACATCGTAAAAAGAAATCATCTTTTGTATCGAAATCTGCCACTAGGCAGATGGCCTTGGTCTTGGTCTACCATGGAGCTGCTGCGCCAATGAAGAAGAAAACATTAAAAAAATTTTACAGTCTTTTAGATTTATTAGCCTAAATTATTCATTAATTATTGTTTTTCATTTGTTAGAATTTATTGCACAAAGTTTTATTTTCGTTTCACTTTTATTTGTGTTTTTTTTTATCCGTTTTTTTATTATGAAATCCAAATTTCAAAATATTTAATAGCCATTATATTCAATTCTATAAATAGAATTATATTATTAATAAATATTTCGATTTTATTTTAAATGATTAGTATTATTTTCAATTTTATTTCAAATTATTATTATATATCATGTACATTTTTTTTTTTTTACAGTCTTAACGTAAATTACTCATTAACTTTAGTGCGTTTTATTGCTTAGAATTTATTGCATAAAATCGTATCTTGGTATCACATTGAATTTATTCCCATTCACAACTTTTTATTTGGAAACTGAATTTTTCTCAAATCCCTAGAATACTTTAGAAATTTGTTAATTAATTTGATATCCCATATGAAGGAAGTTTTAATCTAAAAACAGAAATAAAAAAAGTTTTGACTTTTTTTTTTATTTAAGTTTTAAAACTAGTTATCCATATTTGCATGTCGTTTGGACAAGGTACCATACCTGTCAGTTCGAGATGTTTAAAAATACATTGTCACAAATTTCACAATTGTCACAAAGTGATTTTCGAAAGCAGTAGCTGCCACAAATGCCATCAACGGATTCAATTGATTTTCTGTCTTCTAGCTATGAATACTTTCACTGGGTTTAGTGTGTCGCTCTACGATCATTTTGTGCACACTTTAGGCTAATTTGATCGGGACCCACAGTTTAACGAGTATTCCGAACCACTCACAAACATCCATGCCACCGCCAGGATTCGAACCTGAAACCTGTGGTACCCAAGGCCAAACGACCTTTTGAGATACTAATATTTTCACCTCAGCACGGTTGCTGAGGTGAAAATATTAGTATTTCAAAAGTATTCATTTAGAACCATTCCTAAATCAAGACGCAGCTTGATGCAAAAGTCTGTAAATATTAAACTACAGTGACTTATGTGTGTTTTTATATTAAAGTCGGTAGCTTCTCCTTTTGTACTATAGCAATATGTAAACATCCCTGGATAATAATAATATTGCTATTATTCCCCCCTTCCCCAAGAAAGGAGCTCGAACATCTGCGCTCAGTTTGCCAGGTGCTAGAGTTGCTGACCGTTTTTTAGGGTTGCCATCCCAATAACAACATTATAATTTTTTAATTCAAATGCATTTTTTCTAGGTACTAAAGAAAGTTTCACTTTTTTGCAGCAGACTTCACTATAATTAGAAGAAAATGTCATTTTTAATGACATGCTACCGTTTTTTAATCATTATATCAATGCAAAATTCAACTCCAATAGTCTTTAATTCTACAATTGTTATGCATTGTACTTTTGTTTTGTTTTGTTTGCGAGTTTTTATTAATTTTTAATTCTACAATTGTTATACGTAATTTTTTTCTTTTTTTTTGTTTGTTTAATTCTATAATTGTTATAAATAGCTTTTTTTTTTTCCAAGTTTGTCACTTTTTTGTTTGTACATTTATAATTCTACAATTGTTATACATCGCTTTACTATTATTATTTTTATTTGCAAGCTTTTAAATATTTTTAGTTCTATAATTGTTATACATAGCTTTTTTGTTTGCAAGTAGTTATACGTGTTTGTTTTTGTTTGCAAGTATATATATTAATTAATAGGTCATTAAAAATTCATCAGTTTATATTTTAAAACTAATTACTTCAAACGAGAAAGTTATGTTTATTCGCAATATATAATTCCAGCAAACATTTTTTATTGGGAAAAGGATTTTTGATTGAATACAAAATGATACATGGGATGTTGAATACTAGTTTTTGTAACGTAGCTCATTTAATACTATCGAAGAAAATTCCCCCTGAAAATGGTTGCAATTAACCAGATCCTAGATTATTAGTCGTAGCCGATGATCAATTACAATTGAGAGAAACAGAATAAACTAATTTTATTATTCATAAGTATGCTTCACATTTCAAGAAAAACTTTGAATTCTAATATCAAAAACATTTTCTAAGCTTTTTCCAATCAATAGAACAGAGAACAAAGAATATTGAAATATTTTTAAAAGAATTAGTAAAAGTAGATTTAATCTCTTATGTTTATTCGGTAAAATGAAATGAAAATAAAAGTAGTGATTTATATTCCTTCTTTTGGGGCAAACTTATATAAAAGTATAAAATGTATCTTGATCTAATATACGAAAAATAAATTTTATTTACAAATGGTGTATTGTTCTCATTTCATATGTGAACATATGAAAGTCCTATAAAATCAGTTGCTAATTTTTCTTCTAGATCTGGCTACGATAAGTTTTCTTTTTAATTTTTACTATTTTTTATTATGGCATTTGTAAACGTATTAAGCAAACTAGTTAATTAAAAAAAATTTTTTTTGTTCTCAATAAAAATAAATAAATAAATTAATTAATAAAAAAAAAAAAAAATAAAATAAAAAAAATAAAAATATAAAAATATTAATAATAATATGATAATAAAAAAATAAAAATAAGAAAAAAATAAAAACTGCAATATTGAAATACGATTTTTAAAAGGCCCTACACATATGCATAATTGCAAGACATAAAATTTTTCTTACTTAAGCTAACAAGCGTAATATTAACACCGATATAGATTTAAAAGTATTAAAAATACAAAGACAGCATATATCGATTCAAACTAAGTTCACTTTTTTTAATCGACATCATAAATATTTAAAAGCATTTTTATTTATTTAAAATTTATAATAAATATTTTAATAACCATAACATTAATATTTCCAAAATTCGAATTTTTTTTTTTTAAATAAACGCAAACGATTTTAAAAATCGGGGAAAAGTTCCGATAAAAACGTGTTATTTTCGAACACAACAAAAAAAAAAAAAAACGAAAAAAGCTCTACTACGAAAAACGTGCTCCTTCATTGTCAGTCTTCCCTGCTCCTATTGGTCGAGGCTAAATACCCGTTGATTGGCTGAGAGTTGTTAGCGCAGTCTGTTGAATGTTGGTCGAATTTGTAATCGGTCAAAAAAAGTTAAGACGGTTGTGTATTCTTGGCTTATTTGATTGAAGTCTCTTTAACAGTTTTTACTTGGAACACGCCGCGGTTGGTTCTTGACTTGTTAGTTTACGGTCTGCAGTATTTGATGCAGTTATGGGAGTTCGTATCGTTTTCCGTTGGATACCTTTTGGCATCTCTCAAGTTTAACAAAGAGTGTGATATTTTGGGATTACTGTTTGTTTTGACAATTTAAGAACGTGTTACTGTGTGTGTAGGAGAATTTAAAAAAAAAATTGTGTGCTGCTTTTTTGACATGAGTGTATAACATATTGGAAAATGAAGTTAGAAAACGGAAATATTAATGTTGAGGATTCTAAGTCGACGGATGCATCTAAATATCGGTAAGTTTTGGTTTTATTATGATTGTGAAATTTTATTAATGCCTTTATTTAAAATTTCACATTGATATCTGTTGAATGTTATTTGAAAAGATAAATATAATTGCATCACTTAAAACTATAGTCGTGTCAAAAATTCATATTCTTTAATTAAATTTAATTTTGCAATTTTTTTTTTCAAAAACTTACAACTGCTAAAGAAAAAAACATTTTTGAATTCTAAACTTAATTTTATTAAAATAAAATACACAACTTTTTAAAAGGTGGACATTAATAATATTTTATTGTTAGTTGTTTTTTATATTTTGAAAACCACTTTTATAACTTTTATAATAATGCCTTTTTTTTATAACTTTTATAATGTCTGTGGTATGATTAACGATGAACAAGTAATAAAACTTTAAAACATTCGAATATTTATGAGGAAAAAAAAATGTTTCTCATTTTTCTTTAATTTGAAAAGATATTTCGGCATGCTATTATATCTTAAAATGATGCACAGATAAAAATAATGCATAATATATTCACGGAAAAAAGATAAATGCGTCTATGTTTAATAATTTCTGTAAATTTTCCTGCGTTTTGTTTTCCAAGACAACATTTAAATAAAAAATTAATAAATAAATTTTTAAAGTAATTTGAAGGTCAATTAATTTCTTATAGTTGAAAGTTTTCCATATTTTTAATATAAATTATAAAAGATAAATTAACTATAAGAACTTTCAAAATATATGGAAAATAATGATACAATTAAAAAAAAAAATTTTTTTCTTAAGTTAATGTGTTGTCTAATAATTTTTGGAAGACGATTAGATGTGCAAGTGCCTGTTATAATAGCATTTGATTTTTCTTTATCTCAACTATTTTTTTGAATCCTAATGTTATAAGAAGCTTTAAATTGCGTTTTATTTCGTTATTCTGGCTTATTTGTCATTAAAGAGTGAATAAATAGTCCCGCAGATGTTATTTTCGCTTGTCTGACAATATAAATATTACTGACCGTTTATGTGGTTAAATGCATTGTTTTAACTTCTTTTAACCGATCCTTTTATGTGGTTAATATTTATCAGTTTTTTTTTTTTTTGTTCAGTATTTGTATTTTTAAGTTATTAAATATTTTAAACAATCTTTGTTTTAATAGGCTCGTATTATAATGAACAATAAAATTTGATACTGAATCACCATTTTATGACTTTTTTTTTCTGCAGTTGTTAAATTCTGTTAATGTCTTCAATAGTCATACTAATAATTCGATAAAGTTTTTCAAAACTTTGCGAAAAAAATTTTCATTTTTTAAAAGATTTTTTTGCAAATTCAACACATTAAATAATTAAAAGTATATTATGTGAAGCATTAATTTTACTAAGAAATCAGGCAAATTGTCATCCATTTTATTTGAAGAACTTTAAACTAAAAACAAATGGAATTATTCATCAAAAACAATTTCATTTTACTGTTACCTTATTCCCTCCTCCCCAAGAAATAAAAAAGAGTAAAAAAAAAAAAAATTAAGTATCGGGAGCCACTATAAAGGACAATTGATTCACATTCACCCGCGATTCTATTTAAAGGTAGATTATTGCAAGGAAAAACAGATTTTTAAAAAAGTAATATTAGGAAAAAAAAAAGGTGGAAAAGTACTGGTAGATTACAAAAATTGACGATGGATATTTTTTTTTTTTTTGTCGTGGCTTTTCTTGCATTAGAGAAAATAAAAATCCCATGAACAGCTTTCTTAAATAATATAATTTAATAATTCAATTTCTAATATTAAATTTCCAATTTTCTAATAATTTTAATAATATAATTTAATTTTTTTAGAAATCATTTTTTACACATCAAATACATAGGTATTCTTTTTGTATACATTTTCAATGTTTCTTATTGGTTTAATTTTTTTAAACAAAATTTTTTCTTTCTCGAGCTATTCTTATAGGTTTATTTAAATTTCTGTCGCGTGCTTTTTATTAATTTTTTTTTTTCCATAAAGTCGTTTGGAATGATATAGTTTATTTAATTTGTTTTCTGATAACGAACGATAACTGATGAACATAGTTTATTACCCGAATATGATTTATTGATATTTTTCTTTCTTTAAAATTATTGTTACGCATTTTTTTCCGTACATTAAATTCTAAATTTTATGGGTAACCTGTATAACGGCTTAGCTTATTTATTTTTTAATTTTCAGTAATAGTTTAAATAAATTGCTTTGGATGACTATTGCATGAATAATCGAGAAAACTATTTTTCGAATGTTTAGGAGAAACAAATAAAATTTTGCTAATTTTACATTTAAATTTAAAAATCGTTTTCTAATTTAAACGACGTCTTCTTGGCATTAATTTTTTTTTTTTTCCTTCCACATAATAATCTCTTTCGGTCTGTTAACTGTCTTAACGCGAGATGACCTTCAATATCTATTTCCGTTTAGTCTCCCAGATGGCGGTAGCTGTCATTTCGAACGATTATTTTTCTAACCGAAAATATTGCGTGCTTCGAACACGTGCTTTGCCGACTGACTTCCTAACAGATGCAATTTAAATCTGTTGATCAGAGGAATGATGTAACCTGGCATACCGGTTTTAAAAAATTTTCAATTCTTCCGTTGTTAAAACAATGCAATTTACCATCCCGTGTATTTTTAGAAAACAAAGTATTACTATTGTATGTTTAAAAACAAAAATTTTAGTGAATTAGCTAAAATCTAGAGGTTTCGTTTTCAAGGTCTATTCTTAAAAAAAAATTTTTTTTTAAAATTTAGTATTGATTTTGTATTTCGAAATCATTAGGTTGTTAGTTAGCTCGTTGTCGTGCGTGTGTATAATGGAAAATTGTAATATATCATTAACTCGTACAAGGAAGTAGTCTGGAAAAATTGTTCCTGAATTAAGTAAAATTATTCTAGAAAGTTTAAATATAAACATAATGTGAGTCCATAACTATGAATGAATTTAGTGAGCCAATTTAATTTTGACCAATTTGAATTATGCATTCCTGATTCAAAAGAAATGTTATATAATATTAAAAAATAATAATCCGTAATAATAAATGATTGCAATAATAAGCATTTTAAAGAATACCCTTGGTAAATTATCTGACATGTATGCATTTATGACGTTGTGTATAATTAAAAATTAAATATATAATGAAATAAGAATTTGATTCAAGACCTTTGCTTATTTGTCTTGTTATTATTTTTAATTAGCGCTCTGAATTTCAATTTCAAATGCTGTAAATAATCCAAACTATTTACACACGCCAAACGATACGCAGTTTGTTTTCACTTCCTCAATTTCACAAAATAAATTAGAGTATATTAATTTATTTTCAGAGATTAAAAATATCGTTTACATTGGTCAAATAAAATAATTTAAGTATCCAAAACTGTAATTTTTCCACTCAATTTTTTTCCAATAAATATGCAATCATCACCTTAATTTTATATCTAGTATTTAAAATTGCAATTCTTCAATTGGTTGAATTTTCTTAAAGAAATGAAAGCATGTTTTCTGGCAAAGAAGTTAATGGAATAAATAATATCGTTTGCGAATTCATTTCGATGTAAACATCAGACACAATAATGTTTTTTGAATTCAGCGAGAATTATTTAAAAATAAGATTTAATGGAAAATCCGAGATGGAGTGAGTAGGATAGGAGGAGGAAGGGGGCGGATTTAACCTGATTAATGACACGTATCGGGGGTGGTCTTTGGGCAATTCAGATTTTGAGAACAAGATGCGAGGGGTGGCATCCGGCAAAGCCCGACATGACCGTGTACTTGTAAAAAGGACAAGGTCATGGTTTGGGGAAGCATCCGACGATTTCTGAAAAAGTACTTCGTCGTATGCATTGCGAAATCGGCTATGAATTGAGGATGCGATGGCATGACTTCTCGAATAGGTATTTTCTTCGGGAGTTTGTACTCTTGTTTATACTGGAATCTATCTTTTTTTTTCAACGTTTTTTCTAGATTATTTTTTAAAATGTCACTTGGATTATTCTAAATTTTTAGTGTTTGCAGAGAAAATCATTAATGGTCAGTATTAATCTCTTTTATTTTTCCAAGAACCGCTGAGGAAATTTTTCTGTAGATGTTTAATGAAAAACTTCTATTTATTTATTTATTTATTTTTCATTTTATAATTCATCAGCATTTAGTTAAGATATGTACTGAAATTGTGTTCGTTTTTTATATGAGTCGTAAATTTATGAATCTCATTAAAATATTTTCAGTGTGTAAAGAGTCAAATTTTTCCCCTTTCTAATAAAGACTCATTATTAAAGTAGGTTTATTTCAGCCAAAATTAATTATTTCGTTATGCATAACCGATGCTAGCTTCACTCTATAAAGATAAGCATGCACAGGCTAATGCACTGTATGATGATTGAGAATATTTTTCTTAGTTTGAAAATTTGCTTTGCTTTCATATTTTAAACGCATTGCTATCATTATAAAAAGAAATATAGAATGTACATAAATATTGTGTGTGAATTAATTTGAGAATATTTGTACCACAAATCGAAGAAATAAAAGTACGAAATGTACTGTTATATCTATGTTCATTGAATATTAAACAAAAATTCAATCATCTAATTGAAAAGTCTCAAAAGTGGGAGTCGCAAATGAAATTGAATGGGTAATTGAACTGCTACAATTAAAAAAGATGGGGGCAAGGGCATTTACCGGTTACGGAGTTCTGTGTGGTTTTTTAAGAACACGATACCTCCACATCTTAAATTAGTTAGAAAATTTGCACCAAATGAAGTTGCTTGAATTAGAGAATTAAAAAGATGGTTAATGAAATGTCCTCAAATGTAAATTGCTTGTCAATGAAACAAATTGCCTACTGTGTGAATATCTCAACCCAATTAACATCATATGGCGATGGCCATCAAAATCCGAAGAGCACTGAACTCAATTCTCCATTTCTTCCTTTGAACCACACACTATCTGATATCTTTAAATGACTTTTTTTTTCTTTCTTCCTTCAGTTCTGTTTTCCACTGGACATCTGCTTCTGTCCATCCATTGCCCACGCACTTTCTAAAAAACAGAAACTGCTACTCAAATTTCTCATGGTCGTTACACTGGCTATCATTAAAAGCAATAAAATCAATAATAAACTGTCAAAACCATCGATTAGAATTAATTCTCCCCTTTGTTCTGCTTGAACCCTCCAGGGAAAAAAAAACCATACATAGTGAATATTCAGAAAAACGTTTTAAAAAAATAAAAACCAAACT